>RJWH01004200.1:89083-117634 GCA_004363575.1 Solenodon paradoxus | reverse complement strand
GGAAACTGGCACAGAGAAGGAGGTCAGGCAGATGAAAATGCCTTTCAAAGCTGGTGGTGTGGTCCCAGGTTCATGGTCCTCCCCCACACTCAGTGTCTGCCTTTGGCCCCCACACTCCAGAGAGTTTCCCTCATTCCCAGCGCAGGTGGCCATGTTTGGATCTTACTCAGAACTGCGGGAAAGCAGTGGAGCAGGTCAGGGGTACCCCCCCGTCCCAGGAACCCAGAGACTATGCTGCCCCTGCTGCCAGGTAGCCCCCCGTTCGACCCCTGGCCCTTGGCTCCTGCACTGGCCTTGCAGGTAGCGAGGGGAGGGTGGAGCGCAGCCGCGGTACCCCTGCGGGCCAGGACGGGGCGGTCCCGAGCGGTCCTGCCAGGAGACACTCCACACTCGCACAGCCCTCGCAGAAGGGTCCGCCCCTCGCTGGACAGCACAGCCCCGGGGCTTTGTCGTCTGCGCGCGGGACTAGACTCCGGTACGCTGACCCCAAGCCATGTGCGTTAGGAGCGCACTAACTCTAACCTGGGGGCGCCCTCCCCTCCAACCGTCTCCACTCCGCTCCTTTCTCAGGCCGCCCAGATCGCCGGCTGCCCCCTCGAGGGATGTCCGGGTACTGGAGATCTGGGTCAAGGTGACGGGGCAGTGGCGCGGAAATCTGCACCTAGAGCAATGAAGGAAGCTGGTTTACAGGAAGAAGGACGCAGTGGGACCAGACGCCACAGGGTGGAGCGGGCCCAATAAGGAAATCCGCCTCCCTGTTCCGGAAGAGGCAATTAATCGTCAGGGGGCTTTTGGAACTTTGCAGGCGTAGGTGTTCAAGGCCGTCTGAGCTTCACAATTCTCTCTGGCCTTTTACCCGTCCGCTGCCTGGGCGATTCGTTGCTAAAGGTTGTCAAGAGTCGTTCAGGTCTCTATAGAAAAATCCAACATCCCCAAAGAAGTGTGAACTATTCAGGCAAGACAAATGCTGGCCAAAAACCAAGAGAAATGCTGCTTAGGATTCCTCCAGGCTTGGAGCCAGCTGGAGGGAGTGTCCTGTTCCAGGAAACTGGTCAGGGTGATACAGATCGTCCCAGTGCCAACCAGATTCCTGGCTCTGGGGACTCAGTAGGAGGCTTGAAGCTAGTTGCTGGAGTTCCCCCTCCAGCTAGCCACAGGGATCAGCGTCATCTAACCCCGGGGAGGTGCCACCTTCCCCTGCAGCATTGGGCAGGTGGGCAGTGCTCTGGGCATTTCAAATCTCTTAGCCAAGAAGCTCTAGATGCCCAGATGAGAGATGGACAAGTCTGTGGAACCAAGGTACCCAGACCTTGCTCACCATTATTCACTTTTTCCACTGTTGCCCTGCTGTCCCTGATTCCTCACTCCAGCGCTCCTTGTGGTTTTTGTTTTTCCTTTTTAACTTGTGCTCAGAGTTGTCTGCATCTGACAGAGCTGTGCCATCAGCTGCAGCAGCATTTCGCAAACTGCTCAGAATAACAGGAGGGGTTTGCAAACTAGCTCTAAACACATTTTGGGAAATGCTATGCTATATTCATACCAAATGTGGGCCACAACTTTGATTCTACATCTCTGGTAGCCAATGAAAAATGAGACTAGTTATACAATTTATAATGTCCAGAAAATCAGAAGAACACAAGACCAGTGCAACTGTTTTAGAGTCTAAGAGCAGACATATACTCTTCTCCCTCCCAGGGATTTTCATAAAATACTGTATGATGTAAGGATCAACAATGCCCTTTCAGTAAACACAAGGCCTATTTATATAAGGATGCTCCCTAGAGCATCCCTCAAAAGAGAGGGCATCAATTCAAAATGCAAGACATCAAAGCAGACCTATTGCAGTTTCAGCCCTCTGCTGCCCAATACAGTAACCACTAGTCACGGTTGCCACTGAGAATTTGAAATGTGGCTTCTCCAAACTGAAATTGATATTGAACTGTGAAATACACCCCAGATTTTGAAGACTAACTAAGGGGAAGAAAAGTAAAATATCTAAATTATTACACAGTTATTATGCAAGTTATATAAATGAATAGAGCAGTCATGTTGAAATGATAATATTTTAAAATAGATTAGACAAAATGAGTCATTATTTTAGCTGTTTCTTTTTTACTTTTCTAAATGTGACTACTAGCAAAATTTAGAGCTGCATGTTTCTACTGAACAGAGCTGTAAGATTTCTTAATCTCTATATTCTATCAATCAATCAATATATATATAAATATATATATAAAACAAGATGATTCCAGAGTTTCATACTTTGGGATACATTGTTTATTCCACCCTCTCCTCGGTGTGTTCTATAGGATGGTAATGTGACATACTTGGGAAAATTTTCTAAGGATTAACCTGTTTGGGAAATGGCAAGGCAAGGATAGAAGAAATTCTCAGGATTCTCAATAAAATAAGGATTGCTAATTTTCCAAGAGAGTTTCTCCTACATTACATTTCACCAACGTATTCACCCAAAGAACCCTTTTCAACTGAAGACAACACACCCGTTGACCCAATGTGGAAAGGCAGTTTGAGCAACACTGACCTTGCCCATTGACCTCACTCTGGTTCTGAAGTCTTGCTGTAGGGTTTGTGGTTGACTCTGATGTTTTTCCTCTTCTTTTTCACTCCAACTAATAGCTAGACAAATATTTTCCCCAGATTAGAAGTCCTCACCTCAGACTTAATGAGTTAGACAATTTATGTGTCAGTTAATAAACAGACTCCAAAAAACAGAGAAGCTTAAAGCCCCAAAATTTCACATGCTCTACGTCATGGATGAACTTCAAGGACATTATGCGAAGTCAAGTACTGTAGGATTGCACTTACATGAAATATCTGGAGCAGTGAAAACATGAAAGCAGGAAGTAGTGTGGTGGTTCCGAGGAGATGGGAGGTTTTTGTTCAATGGATATTGTTTCAGTTTGGCAGGATGCAACAGTTGTGATCTACTCCAAAGCAATGGGATTATAATAAACACTACTGACCCTACACTTGAAATGGTTAGCACGGCAAATTTTATATTGTGCTTTCTACCACAATTTTAAATTTTAAGTAAAAACTGAACAGCAACAATTTAGTTCACAATTCCATGCATCTGCAAGGGATGAGTTGGAGATTCTTCTACTGGTCTTGGCTGGTCTTAGTCAAGCATCTGTAGTCAGCTGGCAGTCAGCTAGACAGCATGACTTACAGGGTTTCTTGGCTATCAGTTGGGGCTATTAAGGAGACTACTCACATGTTTCTCATCTCCCTTCAGTCTAGCCTTGCTCACCAGGCAGTCTCAGTGTTCTAAGATTGTGAGAGCAAAGGCTGCATGGCTTCTTCAAAACTGGGCTCAGAACTCACACAATGTCGTTCTTCCTGCCTTCTTATTAATCAAAGCAAATATCACGACCAGCTCAGATTCAAAGAACGGGGTAAGACAGTCCATCTCATGATGCAGAGAGCTAAAAATCATCGTGGCCATTTCTGCAATGCTTCACACTTGTCCTGTAGTCCCACTTTTCATAATAATCCATTATTAACTGTTTTTTGTATGTGTGTGTGCATGCAAACATATTCCATAGTATTTTACTGTTACTCACTTTCTCAGGCATTTTCCCATATCACCAGCATATCAAAGCTATTTTCTTCTGTAGGGGTGATATTTTGCATTACCGCTTTGTTGTACTTTAGCACTTGCCTCTCCTATCCATGGAAGTTACATAGTAAATGTTGGCTATTCTAAAAACAATTTATTCAAAAAAATGTTTTCTTGATTCTCTTCATATACCTCTGACCATTTTCCTTGGACTCCTTAAATGCATATGATTGCTGCCCATTTCTCAAGCTGAACTCTTTGTTTGGCCCTGCAGTTACTCTGGACTAACTAATCCTATCACCCTGAATTCACAGATCATCATTTTCCACTTGTCAGTCGTCTACACCAGTGATGGTGAGCACTGTCTTGTTTATTTGTATAGCCCAGAAAGTAGTTCACAATTTCTGTGCCTGTCAGAAAGTAGTATCATCAAGTAGGTGTTAAATAAGGGAATGCACAGCAATGACTGAATAGTTTGATGCTGGTGCGTTCCTGTGGCATTTACTGTGAGCAACAATGTCGAAGGACAAGATTGTTTGGCACAGAAAACGCATCTTCTCCCCTTCTTCCTTCCAAGTTGTGACTCACCTTTTCCTGGAAGAATGTCATGTTTCAGTACTCTTACCAGGTTTCCCACATGGCATGTCCTATGGCAATACTCTCAGCTTTCTGAGTGGACATCTCTTACTAGACTGTCTCTTCATAGAGTGTTTCTTCTGTACATGTGCTTTCGGTGAGGAGAGCTCTCTGAAAACAAGGGCCCTGTTCCCTTCATTTCTTCATGTGAGTGTACAGAATATGTCGCAAGAGTGTGGGCAGAGTGTTCGCTGGATGTCACTTAGTGCACATGCATTCATGTGCTCGCATCTGGACACTTACTGACTCTGTGTTGCTACAGCTGCTGTGAGGGCCTCTCACTGTGATTGTGGACTTGCCTTTTGTCCACCCAGTTCTGTCAAAGTATATGTCACAGGGATTTTGAATTTTGATACCATGTTGTTGGATCAGGCCTTTATTAATATGAAATGCCTTTCTTTATCTCTAGGGATGTTTCTTAAAGTCTGATTTGTCTGATATCAGTACAGTTACACCAACTTTCTTTGGTTAATGTTTGCATGCTTGTCATTCATTTATTTATATTTTTCTGTATCTTTGTAGTGCAGTTCTCATAATCAGTGTATACTTAAGCATGTTTAAAATAAGAAAATAGATTGGTTACCTCTGACTTATAAAAAGGGCATTTTACCCATTTACATTTAATGCAGAGACTTAAATTTTTATTTGAATTTACAATACTTTCTTATTCTTTATTTTTGTATTACTGATCCCATCACTAGAGGGAAATTTATTGCGATCCCAGGGTCATGGGGGCCCTGGAGTGCAGACAACCAAAGCACTTGGGACAGATTATCTTGATGAAGCTATATTTCTGGGACAACTGGAGGAGGGACAGCTCACTAAAGCCCCCTGACAAGTGAACATCCAAGTGCAGAGTGGACTTTTTCTGAACTTTGGAGTGTGAGTGGTGTGGCCATTCTCCAGCAGTTTACTCACAAAAATCAGATACTGCTAACAAGGCAGGATGCCCTTCTTATCTTGAGTTTTTGACTCTAACATTAATGATGTAATTAGGTTCAACCTTGAGGGTAGTGGGTTAGCTCTCCAGGGTCTCAGAAAGATCTGTATTTCTGCATCTGCTGGTTAGCCACGGCATTGAATAGAGAGAGCTATATCTATAACTCTTTTGACCCACTTTTTACCTTCTATTTTCTCTTCTCTTAGGGAAGAATAATAATTATGAAAGGGAAAGCAAGGAAGTAGAATCTTCAGCATGCAGAGACAAATGAATTTCAGCAGAAACTACATAGGAAATTGAGAATCTGGTCATTTATTCTACTCAAAAGTGTTGTTATATAATAACCATTCTAGAATTGGGAATGAAGGTACAGGGGAGAAACAAGCATGTGAATCAGTTTCTGGAAAGGACCACTGGAATCATTTGCTGCAAATACATGCAATAAGAAGCCAGAGAGATTAAATGACTTTCTCAATGCTCTCAGCATGCTAAATGCTAGAGTCTACACTAGACATCTCCTGACTGCCAAGTTCAAGGTGTTTTCTCATCCATTACACTTTGAACTTAAGCCAAATGAATCTATCTCCCTCCCCAACTCCACTATTGTGGCCCTCAACCTGAGAGGTAAGTGCAGCGCTGGCCTGGAATCATGACCTGGGGTCTGCCTTTTCCAGTGAAAGAGAGGCCGCAACAAAAGAATATTAATGTCCTGTGGGGCATTCCAGGAGCTCACAACAGGGTTGGGAGGCTTTCAAAGAAACTAGCTCCATTATTGAATTAGCACAAATGTTTGTGATTTGATTGAACTCATTTTAAGATCTGGAAGTAAGTGAAGGGTCAGGATCTCAAGGCCATTCTGCAGATTGGGAACCCAAAACAAATCAGAGATAGGACTGAGACCAGACCCATAGATACCAGCAAAGTTCTCCAGAGCCTATACTGTTCCAGCACAGTCACAGATGATAACCTCTGAGAGCAGTGCTGATGATAGCGGGTCCTGAGGAAAGGAGCACACCAGAATCAACTAGAGGAGCACTACAGGTCTTAGTGACCGTTGAGTTGTGGAAAGTAGAGGAAAGGGAGTCAAAAAATGACTGTGGTAAGTGCCTCAGTGACCAGAAAAAATTTGGAAACAACCACAGAATAATGGGTTATAGGAAGAGGTGCTAGCCTAGACTAAATAACCTAGAAAGGGTCACCCATCATGCTATGGATCTGGTGGCCTCGTACATTATTCTGGGGGCAACCAAGACAGGCTGAACCCAGGGAAGTATCATAGTGGCAGGAGAACCAAACTAGGGCCACCTTAGTGGTAGAGGGTTGTGACATGGTAGGAGGAATAGGAACAGGAAAATGAATAAGAGAAAAGAAGATAAAGAATTTGGGGGCAAAGATATGGGGGGAGGGGAGGTGCTACCACCTTCTATGCCTTTGCTGAAGGAGGGATACATACAATGTGCATACGATGAGTGAATGAGTGACTGCAAAGAACTGATGGAAGCAAAGTTAGTCAATATTTCCACTTGTGTAAGTGTGTGAAATAGCCAATGAGTTACTTCACTATGCAAACCGAGAAGATAATCCATTGTACATAAACCATTTTGAATTATATAAGCTACTCCATAATAGAACCTTTTAATATAGCTTCTGGATTTGAGCCCAATCTTTTCTGGTAAAGTGAAATCAAGATAGTGTTGTTTCCTTATCGCGCATGGATTCTTAAGTGGATTTGAGCTTTACAAGCATTACCAATACCAACATTGACTTTAGAAGCCATCAAGATAAAAGAGAATCTGTTAAGTCACAACGAGAGAGGAGGAAGAGTGTATAAAAGGCAGGTTGGATGAAGGAGTCTCTACTACTGAGGCAAGATGGCCAAGCTCACCCTCCTCACTGGTAAGGGGCCACACAACGCTATGCCTGTGAGCCACTCTCTCCCGCTTATTTTGCTGCTGCTTTAAAATTTTCCTGCACCTTCAAATTCAAATGAAGTCATCTAAGATGACTGAATGCTTTATGTCAAAAATATAGGGACAAAGTCTCCTCCCTGGTGGAAGGCCTCCCAGCCTCCCACTGCCTTGCAGTCTCTCCCTTACACAGGCCTCACAGAGGCTCCTGGCGCTTGAAAGGTCTCATGACTGGGAGAAGAGGTGACTGGGTTTCCAGAAGAAATCCTGAGGTTGAGTGTAGACAGAGGCTTAAAGATGCAATGAGTTCAACTAAGGAAAAACTTTCTGTTGGCTAAAGGAAGCACTAATGAATAAAGGCTGCTTTCCCCTAACTCATTACTCTCTCTGTTGCATTAAGGTCTGCTCCTTGTGCTGACAGCTGAGATAGGTATGTATTCTTCTGGGGATGGATCGCCATTTTACTCCTTTTTTTCTTTCTTCATAATATGGAAATTCATCATGGCCCTCTGTCTTTCTTCAACAAAGATATTAATTTTTGTAGAGAGTTCAGAATTCTCTAAACCAGTTTAAATGTCTGGAATTATTGGCTTAAAAATTTCAGAGTTAGAACCAGTTAGATAGTAATCTTAAATGTGAACCATTAAAAAAAACCCCATGGTGCAGCAACTACATGGTGCCTTCTGTTCTGTTAAAGCGTCTTTAAATAAGTCATCTTTCAGAGTCTTAAAAACAGCTGTTCTCTGAGAGATGGAGAGGAAGTTTCCACTCCATCTCACAGAGAGTTAACTATAGCAGTGTTTGGCTGAGAATTAATGAGTGGATTAAAGTAAATTTAAGTATTGCTTAAAACATAATAAGTCCTGAGTATGATTTAGTAATTTCTATTACTAGCATGTAGAAAGGGCTAGAATATATCTAAATCAGAGTTTACCAGCTTTAAGCTTTCATTTTAGCTAAAAGCACCAATTTCTAAGGTTTTTAAATTTTCTTTTGGTGAGAAATCCCCTCCAACAGATAAGTTCATCCCTAAATTGCTGTAATACACAGGGTTCTCATGCAAATCTTCCCTTCCCTCTTGAGACAGGTATTTGGAAATCTGTGGTTTCTTAAGCAATTTATGAATCTCCAGGAAACTTTCTCTGTAATATTTTTCATACTCTTCCGCTGGTTAATAGGTTCTGCCTACCAGCTGACATGCTACTTCACCAACTGGGCCCAGTACCGGCCTGGCCTGGGGCGCTTCAAGCCTGATGACATCGACCCCTGCCTTTGTACTCACCTGATCTATGCCTTCGCTGGGATGCGAAACAACGAGATCACCACCATTGAATGGAATGACGTCACCCTCTACCAAGCTTTCAATGGCCTGAAAAACAAGTAAGTATTGAAAGAACTGAAGTTTAACACCTTGAAGAATAATTTGAATAAAATTTCTACAACGGCCTCCAAGATGATACTCAAAACAAACCAACAAGATGCACACAGATAAATTCTGAGCTTTCTTATTATTTCCAGTACAGTAATAACTCTTAAATTAGAGCGATGTCTGATTCACAGGAGGTTGTTGTTGATTGAAGTCCCACCCAGTTGCCAAGGGAACTTTGTTTATTTATTTATTGAGGTAACCTTGTTTAGAACACAATGGAAGTTTTAGCTATGCAGGGTCACTCTTCATCGACTATGTCGTAGCACACCAGGCCTACCACCGCATTGCTAGCAGTCCTTCACCACTGTGCCATGGGCATGTCAGAAAGTCCAAGTACTTGTGAACTCATATGAGAACAATATTCTATATGGAAGACCCACTAATGCCTCTAATGAAACTCCCCATGTCCCTGATCAAGAGTTTCTCCAGGAGGAGAAACATACCAACCTTAGGTCACCTAGTCCAACCACTCTCACAATTTAGAAAATAAGGAAGAGAATGAACAAAACCACTATGAGAAACTGCATGAAGCTTTTCTTGACTTCTCAGTCATTATAACAACTAATGTTAAAGTAACTTAGTGCTCTTCTCATTTGTACTGAGACAACTCCTTGCTTCTTGTACCTTAGAAACAGTCAACTGAAAACTCTCCTGGCTATTGGTGGCTGGAACTTTGGAACTGCTCCGTAAGTTTTTGGAAATGACGTCCTATATCAATTTTACTACAAGGTGTTGGGATCACCAGGTCCTCACTCCATCTCTCTGGGTCTCCCTCAGCTTCACTGCCATGGTTTCCACTCCTGAGAACCGCCAGACTTTCATTGCCTCTGTCATCAAATTCCTGCGCCAGTATGAGTTTGACGGGCTGGACTTTGACTGGGAGTACCCTGGCTCTCGTGGAAGCACTCCTCAGGACAAGCATCTCTTCACTGTCCTGGTGCAGGTGAGTTGATTCCATACAATTTTTCATGGAAAATGTACAACCAACAGCATATAAAAGATCGCTGTACTATACAGGAAACCCAGCTCCTTACAATCTCAGTGGAGATGAAGGACCTGAAAACCTTATTCTAGTGACAATGTTGATAAATGAACGATGGAAGAAATTAATATAATCGATGATAAATGCTGATCTGCTCTGGCATATACCTTAAAACTACTTAATGTTATAATGTAATATCTGTTCAACACAAACTGTTTTAAAAAAATTAATGTAATTGAAGAATAGTCACAAAAGTCAACATAGAATGGATATTCATAGAACACCTCCTGCTCATATATAGGAAATGCGTGAAGCTTTTGAGCAGGAGGCCAAGCAGATCAATAAGCCCAGGCTGATGGTCACCGCTGCAGTGGCCGCCGGCATCTCCAACATCCAATCTGGCTACGAGATCCCCCAGCTGTCCCAGTGAGTGATGAACTTTCTCATAACCCCTCTGTGGTCTTTTTATTGTTACGGGATCTTGTTCGGAAGCCTTTGAAGGTGGCATCTTTTGCTTGGTTGGTGTGGGAAACAGCCATCAGTTTTTACCTCCTTCACCTCAGGCACCTGGACTACATCCATGTCATGACCTACGACCTCCATGGCTCCTGGGAAGGATACACCGGAGAGAACAGCCCCCTCTACAAATACCCAACGGACACTGGTAGCAATGCCTACCTCAATGTGGTGAGTCCCTGCATGGACGCAGATGCAAATGAGCGATGATGCTGTAAACCACATGGAGATTCCGGGGCAAAAGGCATCATAAACGTAATAATTTTTCCACTTAGCAAATTAGGTTGCTGTAATTTATTTAATGAGTTCTCATTTACTAAAACTTCACTAACCAACTAACACTCTATGACATTTTTATCAGATAGGAAAGAAGATTAAGGACCAAGTCTTTTTTTTAATAAAAGAAAATGAGATACCATTACTCATATTTAGAGAAATTACAAAATACTTCTACTTTTCTCCAGTTCCTGTTCTCCTTTGCTTCGCTATTTTCTACTATTCTGTTACCTTGCACATGTATGCCATACAGAATTTTAGTTATTCACCAATGTATTATACCAAGAGAATGATAAAGGAAAATCTTCATCCTTCTCTCATATATTTTTGACGGGAAGGATATACATAGCCTACAGAATGGCATGTTTAACAGAAGTTAGTGGAGACAGGGACCTACCATTTCAACAGAGCTAAGTCAATGATGCTCTGAGATACATTGCAAACACTTTGTACAGCGGCACATATGAAAAAAGCTTGGCTGATAACTGATTGCCAGGCCGTCTGCTGGGAGGGCCCCTAGCTAACCCGCTGCCTTTACAGGATTACGCCATGAATTACTGGAAGGACAACGGGGCCCCAGCTGAGAAGCTCATCGTTGGATTCCCAGCCTATGGACACACCTTCATCCTGAGCAACCCCGCCAACCATGGCATTGGTGCCCCCACCTCTGGCGCTGGTCCCGCTGGACCCTACACCAGGCAGTCTGGCTTCTGGGCCTACTATGAGGTCTGCTCTTAGAATTTTTCAAGAGGGTGAATTTTACTAGGTACAAAGATTTAATAATATAAGCAATGCTTAACACTTCTTAGCTCATTTAGTTAGTAGTTGAAGCTGAAAGCGAGCACTCCAAGCTTTGGAAAGGGAAGCAAGATGAGCACTCAAGTTGCACGACTTTATTTGGACCCTCATTAGGGCCCCTTTAGGCTGGATTCCAATGACAGAAAAGAGGAAGAAAAAAGGATACCATCAATGAGATTATATCAATTTATAGACACTTCTAACTGACTGTCAAACATTTGAGCTAAGAGTTTCTCCCCACGTTGGAAATAAATGCCCTAAACATGACAAAGAATCCAAGTCCTAAATGAATGGCGACATTTGCTGATAGAGATCTAGTGTTCCTTTTCAAGAAGTTTTCATAAACATCTTTTTTACTTCTCCTCCTCAGGTGCTTTCATCCCTGCTACCTGGTCACTCTGCTTACCTTTTGGCCTTTTCCTCATATCCACTTAGATCTGTACCTTCCTGAAGAATGGGGCTACTGAAGTGTGGGAGGCTTCCGAGGATGTTCCCTATGCTTACAAAGGCAATGAGTGGCTTGGCTATGACAACACCAAGAGCTTCAAAATCAAGGTAGACTGTCTTCTAAAGACCATTGATGCCTGTGTGTTTGTCTCCATTTGTAGCCCTGGAACTGCAGGTTGGCCTTGATGTCTGAATTTCATTGGAATTTCTCTCTAATTATCAAAGGCTGATTGGCTGAAGAAGAACAACTTTGCAGGAGCCATGGTCTGGGCCATCGACCTGGATGACTTCACAGGCACTTTTTGCAACCAGGGCAAATTCCCCCTGATCACCACCCTGAAGGAGGCCCTGGGTCTACAGAGTGCAAGTGAGTTAGGTGGGGGAAAAGGACCCTAAGCCTGAAACTTGTCAGGAATTCCTTGAAAGTCAGGGAGCCATTATATGAGTGATTTTTGTGTCTATTGCTCCATGCAGATTTGGTAAGTATTCATGCATGTAGAGAGAACAAACAGGGGCTTTCACCACTCCTTCATCCGTTTATTCATTCCACAAACAACTTTTTGAGCATCTAATACATATGCAGCACCATAGGTATCACAGGAGATCCCAAACACCTGAGTCTTAATCTTTACTCACTGGATGCTTGCAATCCAGTTAAAGAGCTAGGGTTGCTACAATCACAAAGCAAGATAACACAGAAGATAGTGCATGATTATGTACTGACAAAAAAAAAAAAAAAAAAAAGGATAAACTTCCTTGTGAGTTCATGGTGATGAAAAGTTGCAAAGGATCAGGGTGATCTAAGAAGATGGAAGTGAGCTGTGCTTTGCAGGAGGAAGAGGGAATGGATCAGCAAAGAGGAGAGGACACACCAGATCAGGAGACTAACGATACAGAGACGTGGAAGGAGGAGCTAACAAAACCCAGGGTCTTAGTTTTAAAGTGGGGCTCAAGACCTGGTTTCTTTCTTTCAGGTTGCAAAGCCCCAGCTCAGCCCATCGCTCCCATCACTGAGGCCCCCAACACAGGCAGCGGCAGCAGTGGCAGCAGCAGTGGCAGCTCTGGGGGGAACTCCGGTGGCAGTGGATTCTGTGCCAGCAGAGCCAGTGGCCTGTACCCTGACCCCGCCAACAAAAATGCCTTCTACAACTGTGTGAATGGACACACCTACGTTCAGCACTGCCAGGCCGGCCTTGTTTTTGATGCCTCCTGCTCCTGCTGCAGCTGGTGATGTGTGCCAGATCCCCCCTCACTCATTCTGTCTCAGCAACCTTACAATAAAGGACTGCGCGTTACTGAGTAATGGCTTCGGCTTCTTTACTGAAAGACCTCGGATGCAATAATCCCCATGATGTATTCTTGCCCCAGGTGCCAGCTCCATGGTTGCTATGGTGACCACTGGTGCCAACCGCTCTTTTCTGGGTGCTGGGTGGCAAGAGAATAAGAATCCAAGGAAGATGCTTGGTCCTTTTATCCTCCTCAAAACATGTATTCAGATGTGGGTGGGAGGGGACAAGCAGAGGGACTCTGATAAAGACCCATAAACAACGGTATCCATGTGCACGCCTTTGGGCAAACATTTCTAAATGTTCAAGAGTTTGAGAGTGAAGAGTGGGAGGTATTTTATGCATGAAGATGAGAGAAGTGGGTTTGAGCAGAAAATTAACATCTAAGGTCACATATCAAGTCATAACCCATATGATAATAATGAAGAGGTTGAAATGTTGTGATTCTTGCGAAATGTCACACAGAGGCATGAAAGGAATGCATGCTGCTGGGGAAATGGTGCTCACAGGCTTGCTCGATGCAGGATTGCCACAATCTCCAATCTGCAAAAAGAGCAAGTCCGTGAGGAGCCGTAAACGAGCTGTGGCTGTTCACAGTCACAGAATTAAAACAGTGGTTCTGCAGAGGGTTAGTTTCATCAGCTGTTGTTTTTAGTACTTATTATGTAATCATGAGCCATTCTATTCTCTGCATGAGTGAAAGAAGAGATAGCAAGACGAAAAGAATTTGAATCATAGAAATGTCTAATGAAACAAAAATGTATATTTAATTTTAGTTTAAGCAAAAAAAAAAAGTGAAGAATAGAATAATTGCTGAACGTCACATACTCTTTTGATTAAATGTATTACTCTTACTTATGCAGTGCCTACTCTAGTCTACAGTCCAGGCACACTGTTCTGTGTGTTTATTAACAGCAGTGAAGGAAGCAGAGAAAGATCCTCATCCATATGAAACTTCACATTTCAACAGGAGAGACAGATGTTAAATGATAAATACAACAAATACATAAACCATGTACTACACTGGATGCTGGAAACTGAGAATGTGGAGAAGAGTGGAGGCCTGGAGGCTGCTGGTGAAGGCATTGCAGATTTAAATGGGTTGTCCAGGGAGGCAGCTCCCAAGAGGACATGTGAGTAGGGCTAGTTTCTCGTGTGTGACCTATGGATTTGGTTTAACGCTCTGTTTTGTTTTTTGATTTTTGAAAAAGGAAAGGTGTAGATAGGAATGAAGGCAAATAGGCAGGCAGGAAGAGAGAGGAAGAAGCAGCATTTTAATTTATTTTTTATTTAGTTATTCATTTTGGTTCCTCCCTCCCCACAGCCAGCCCCAGGACACAAACCTGAAACGTACATGCCTGAGCTCAGCCTGAGGTGGTGAACCTAACTACTATTCCACCAGAGCACACCAAAATCTGTGGTTGACGTCTTGGAATTCTTAATAATGTTTGAAGATGTGGTCCAAGTTTTCAATTCATACCAGGCCCATAAATTATCTGAACAAATATATAAAGGAGGTGGAGATGTTGGCCTCATGGCTATCTGGAGGACAGTGTGGCCAGCAAAGGGGAAGATTAGGGCAAAGAAACCAAGGGAGGAGAATTTCTGACATATTAAGGGAATAATATTAAAGTGGTTAGAATAAAGGGAGCAGGAACAGAGGAGTCGTTGGGGAAGTTAAAGGAGATGTAATCAGGAGAGAGCAGATTGCTTAGGGCAGGAGGTAGCAAACTTTTTCTAGAAAGACCAGTTGGGATTTAGGCTTTGTGGGCCATGTGGTCTCTGTCACAATTATTCAGCTCTGCTGCTGTAGCCAGGTGAAAGTAGCCAAGACAACACACAAACCGGTAAGCACAACTGTGTTCCAATAAAGTGTTATTTATGGACACCAAAACTGGAATTTGAATTTTGTGTAATTTTCAAGTGTCATAAAATATTGTTCTTTTGATTTTTTCCCAACCATTTAAAAACATAAAAACCATTCTTAGCTCACAGGCTACTACACAAAAACATGCAACAGATCAGATTTGCACCTCTGACAGCAGCTTGCTGACCCCTGGTTTAAAATCTTCTGCTTTTCCTCTGAAAGATGGAGAAAATTTTTAACTGAACAAATGCTTTGATTTGACTTCTATTTTTAAATATTCAATTTGGCAGAAATGCTGAGAATACATGTCTGCAGGATCCAGGGGAGGGACGGCCCCGAGCAGGGAACAGCAGCCGAGACGGCCAGGAGTGACTGTATCTGGGGTGAATTTTTAAAATGTATTTCAGCTGGGCAGATTAAGTTATATATTTCATGGATGGAGGAATAAGGGAAGTTAAAGATAATTCCAACATTTTGATCTAAGAAACTGCAAGTACAAAGTTAGGACTAACCAGAATGAGAAAGGCTGAAGATAAGGTGAGTTCAGACAGAGATTGTTCAGTTTTTGGACACATTGAATGCAAGATTCCAGCTGGATTTCTAAGTGGAAAAGTTGAGTTAGGCAGTTGGATTAAAGTAGAAAGTATGTATTTTTTGGCTTGTGGCTTTTTTTTTTTTTTTTTTTTTTTTGCTAAGGAAAGGTGCAGGCAGGAATGAAGGCAAGTAGGCAGGCAGGAAGAAAACAAGAGGAAGAAGCATTTTATTCATTTTTATTTTAGTTATACATCTTGGTTGTGCCCCACCCTGACCCCAGGATGTGAACCCAGGTCCTTGGGATGCATGTGGAATGTGCTCAGTGGGAAGTAGTGGACCAAACCGCTGCTCCACCAGGGTGTGCCGTATAACTCGTATTTAAAATAATAGATCGGATGAGACCAGTAATTGAGGGCGCATAGGTAAGGAACAGGAAGAATTCGAGGACTGAGCCTTGGGCTTTACAAAATTCAGAGACAGGAAAAAAGAGTAAGAAAAAGTAATGAATACCCAAGAAGGAGAGATAGCGGATGTAGAAAACTAAGAGTCGAAGGTCCGCCAAACCAAGGATGCCTATTATCAAGGAAAACAAAATGATCAACTGTGTCAAATACCTGCTGACAGGCTAAGCAAGGTGAAAACTGACCATTATATTGAACAACTGCAGAAAATTTCAACAAGCATAGCTTTAGTCCAAGATTAGTTACAAAAACCTAGTGGAGTGGGTTTAAGAGAATCAAAGAGAATATACAACTTGACTGTGCCTCAAAGGGAAGCAAAGAAACTGGTTAAGAATAAAAGATTGGCATACAGTGGTGGAGTAGTGGTTAAACCAGCTGCTTCTAAAGGAATGCAGGCCACATTCATTCCCAAGGACCCAGGTTTGCTTCCTGATCCGGGGAAACTTCCTCATCTGTCTTCCTGCCTGCCTGCCTGCCTGCATGCATGTCTGCCTGCTTGCCCTCATTCCTGCTGGTACATTTACTTAAAAAATGAATTAATTAAATAAAATATTGTGGTAACTAAAAGTAAACCATATTTTCAAGCTAATTTTCAAGGTTAGAGGTATAAAAGTTCAAAATTTAACACACTTTCAATACCTCTTACCTCCTAATTTGTATGTTATTATCTTTACTTTGCCAAAAAGTTTAATATTACCTTGTTTTATAATAGAACATAAGCCTTCTTTTTAAATTCATTATGATGTTCATCACCACTACTTATAATACAGTTTATCTAATTCTGGATTTATGATTCATCTCGTTTGTTCTGTTTGTTTGTCAAGAAGGGCTTGCAGCTATTGTCTTCCCCTTTCTTGCATGTATGAAAATCCCTGACCAGCGCCTTAGACTTGGTCAATAGCTTTCAGACATAAAAGTCTTAGATCACTTATCTCTTGGGATTTTATAAGTATAACTCCTTTTTCTCTAGCACTGCATATTAAGATGGCTCCTCTCTGTGGTTTTTCATTTACTTTTTACTATTGCTGTTGGTTTATTGTGTAATTGAACAGTTTTTCAAGTAGTGCTGTGCCTGCTGTACCTTGGAGTCTCTTACATCTGCGAATGCCTGCCTTCCCGCTTAGTATCTGAGATTTCCTTGGTGGGTAACCAATGGAACGGGCTGATCGTTTCTTTTTCTCAGGACGTTTTAAGCACAGATGAGACTTCATATCACCATTTAAAATTCTCTCTGCCTTACCCTCTAACTTTAGCCACAGCTGCAGCAGCCAGGTCTGCATTAACTCCAATTACCTTCATGGAATTGTGGGGCTTGTCCTCAGCCCATCTCAATCCCTTCTTGTACTTCTTGCTTCCTAACCTGGGGCTTCTCAGGTACAGGATTCCACCAAAACACGGACAGCCTAGACACTAGTCGATGTCATCCCTGGGGTCAGTGTTCCCACCTTTCTTCCCTGGATGGTCTAGAAATTTCATAAGACTTCTAAGACAGTCCCAAGGGACTTGAATCTCCAGGTGCCCCGAGCAGTGGCCAAAATGATAGTACATTTTTGTACGGCCCTTTCTTTTCTCTCTTTTACTCTTTCACCTTTTATCCTTGCTTCCTGGGTTCCACTTGCAAAAAAATTACTCTCACACGAACTACTTCCAGGTGAACTTGATCTGAGATACTCGGCATTGCTCCACTGCATCCTGACATGGGCCGGGATACTCACATGTCCTCACCAACCCATACTTTTTAAGTTGTTTAATATCTTTTTCTTTCTGTTGTCTGAAGATTTCATTATTTATTCTTGAAGCTTAATAACTTAGCCAGGATAAGCCTTTGTTGTGATGATTCTTTACCAATTTCTCCTGGAAGACAATTGACCAGAAAAGGTTATTTTAACTGTTGCCCTATAAATTGTCTCCCACAGTTTAAGTTATAAGTTGGCCTATGGCTCATGGCTCATGGAAACAACTGTTTTAGATTAGGGTTTGATTCATTCTGGCCAAGAGCTAGCATAGCGGACCAGGATCTTGTCCAAGTCTGCATCAAGTAGTAGCGCTGTGATCACAAGGGTTGGGGCATACCAGGAGAAAGCCAAGTGTTCTCCCAGACTCTGAGTGCAGAGAGAGTGGATAGTGGACAGCGCCACACGCGCACAGTGCTCTTCCATTCTCCACCCAATCTCAGGAGGAAGAATTTGATTTTTAAAAAATAAGAATCTTAAGAATCCCAACATAAAAGGCCCAGGATCTCTCTCAGACTTAATTCACAAATTTGCTAGGTTGTACTTCTGCTACCTAATAATAATATGGTCATGGGAGGATCTTTCGCAGGCTGTTGTTTTAGTCTTCGTTTACCTTTGATAGATGCAGCTCCGAAAACAAAAAACAAAAAACAAAAAACCCCTAATCTGCATGCTGTTTGACCAGTCACTCTTAATTGCTTGACAGTTGGGACAGGGAGCTGGGTGTCAGGCTTGGGAACCCACTACAGCTTTCTAGAAGTGAACTGAGGGACTTAGAATAAGAAAAGTCTTCTTGAAGTATGTGGTCAATTACCTCCAAAGATTGTGGTGGCAATCATGGAGACTAGTCTCCCAAATTCCTGAGGCTCCAGAGTGAGAAAAAGAGATCGTGATTAAGGTCACTCAGCCTGATATTCCATGGGTTTTATTAATGAGCTTCAAGGAAGTTGCCCAAAGGAGTTCTCAGTGGAACCTGGATCAGCAGCTCAGCTGGAACTGGAATTTGACAACTCCAACTGGTTGAATAGGATATTTTTTTATGTGACCTAATGCAAGTGGTATCAAACAAATACCATTTCTCTGACTCTCTTTCTGTGACTGGTGAGGTTACTTAAGATGGCATGGGTTATTAGGATATTAAAGTGCCACGTGCCCCAGTTAAAAGGAGGGGAAAAAAAAGGTTGAAAGATATTTGACTTAGGTGACCAGTTCCCCACAACAGGTGAAAAAGATAACCCCATTATGGCTGGCTGAACCAACAGAACTACTGGCTAGAACTTCAATTGCTGCTCTAGCTTAGAAGTTTATGTAATTATGACTTTAGATAAAGAGTTCAAACATAATAAAATTGATGATGCTTCCTATTCTTGTTTATGGAAAAAAATACCAGCTTGTATTAGCCCTCTAGGTGTACTGCCAAAGGGATAGGTGCAACTGGACTGATCGCTAAGTGAATGAGACAAAAGGAAGATTCGAGAACAGCACATGCAGAACACATGTAAGTGAGGAATTCAAAGTCATACCCCATTTCTATAAGATTGGAAGTAAAGTTCTTTATCAGTGGGGTGGAGTTGTCATAGTCAACCATATTCTGGCAGCTCCTGACTTGAGGAGTTGGAGGCATTAGCTTTCTCACTGGAGAAACCTCGACATATGTCAAGCATTGAAGAGATACTTTGATTTATTATTGTATTATCATCTGTGGACAGAATTGTGTCCCTCAAAATCCATTTGTTGATTCCCTAAACCCCCATGTAATGGAATTAAAGATAGGATCTTTAAGGAGATAATCATGATTAAATGAGATTATATAATATTACTGGTATCCCTATTAAAGAAGAAGAGCCCCAAGATTCTCACCCTCACCCTCTCTCCTCACACTGCATGTGAGAATATTGCCAGAAGGAAGCTATCTGTAAGCCAGGAAGAGAACTGTCACTCATCAGAATGCTAACTCTTTTAGGACCTTGATTTTAGACTTTACAGCCTCCATAACGATGAGAAAATTAATTCCTGTTTAAGTCGCCCAGTCTATGGTAATTTTGTTGTTAGCCCAAGAAGACTAAGATAATGTCCAAATACAATCTGATGGCTATTTCATATCTCTTGATACCCACAGAGAATGGGAGCAAGAAAATTCAGAGAAGTTGACTCAAAGACGAATTGCTTAAGCCTGATATTTTCCCAATTTGTAGGGTATCTGCCCAATGCTATAAATGTCCTAAATAGAGCTATTCCCAGAAATAGTCCATCTGTTCACAACCATCTGCTAGGAACCTAGGTGTCCAAGAACAGGAAGCTTTCTGATGCTGAACAACTGTGATTTGGGAACCCAGTCCAGATATCCCTTCCCATCCCTTTTATTCTTTTTATTCCCTCAATTCTGGCTTCATTGGCACCTGTGAAATCAGAACTTCACTCTTTGTTAAGGGACAGTGAAGACTAATCTGGGTCACTGATATCTCTACTTGGCTGTTGGTAGTCTATCCAACTACAACTGTGCCCATATGTTTACTCTACTCTGAGTCCAAAAGTCTGCCATGTGGGCACTGAGTTATCATTCTTACCTTGGTACTGATGATGAAAATGAAGTACCCTATCACATGACTGTGGGAATGTGGAAATACTGATGTAATATCCCCAGCTAGGGAATGGCCCCAAGTCTGGACAAAAAATGCAATGGATATTTATGGAAGAAGAAAAAGTTCCTCACTAGATAAGAAGGACATATCTGAAACCAGGGAAGGTGGAGTGGTGCTGCATTCTCACTATCTTGCCTTAGATGCTCCCAAGGGAATTATCACTACAGTTGTCCCAAGTTCTTAGATGCAACTTTTATATGTGATGATAAATGAATAAAAATGTCAAAATTAAAACAACTGTCCCCAACCCAGTTTAAATAATCTATGTTTGTATATCATCCTCAGATGCTCCTCACTCCTCTGGAGTAAGCATCTATCCTGAGATATATTCCTGGGCAGCGAAATTTATATCTTCATGATACTGACTCTAACTTCCAGAATTGGGTGCAATCAAAGTAAACCCACGGTCATTCTTTTGTTGCCTAATGTCAATATTCTTCTAGAATGTTGTTTTGAGTTATATGACCTAGGATCTGCCAGTATAATTACTTGAAGGATCCTGGGCCCCAAGGCCTTGTAGGTCATGCAGGAGAATTTTTCTTCCCTCTGGGATAACATAGACTCCAAGGTCCCTGGAGCTGACCTGGGACAAATGTTGTAATCATTAGTCAATTGTTTCTTAACCTTTGTACTGTGCCTCCTAATGATGGACTATTCAAGTTCCAATAATGCTTATGCTGAGACTTACCATAATTTTGAGTTGAAACTGAAACCAATTGGAGTATAACCAAATACAGAGAGGTTGTGTTCAGGTCTGGGACCAGTGTGTGTGTGTGTGTGTGTGTGTGTGTGTGTGTGTGTGTGTGTGTCCTTTTGGAGAAACCTGTACCCATATGTGGCACTTTGAAACTAGCTTTTTGGGTATGAGTTTGCCCAAATTAGCTTTTAGCAAGCTGTGATTGACACAATTTCAAACCAGGTGGGACATTGGAACAATGTTGTTAAACCAGGACAATCTTGGTCAAACTGGGACATATGGTGATCCTCTTATGCCCACCATCAGTAAGAAGGAAAATCACAGAACTAGGTTGACTCTTGTATATAAGATACTTTGTGGCCTCTGTAATGTGCCCATCAGATGTTCTTCTTCTTTGTGAATGAACATCTTTCCCAGTCAGCCTCACTAGGGTGAGAACTGCACTTTGCAGAAGTTTTCCAATATTTCTCAACTTTCCAGGACTCCCTTCAGGACTCAATGGTTATTATTTGTCCTGTTTACAAAGAAATCTCCTTCCTGAGCGGTAGGAGTCATAGCACTCATCAACTTAATTTGCAGACTCATCTCAGGATGAAAAAAACACAGAAAAGTTCAGTTCCCAGGATTGTTACTTACTCCAGAGGAATGAGGGGCATCTAACTGAGTAGGAACACAAAGGGTGGTATTCAAAAATAGATTATTTAAGGTGGGTAATGGGATAGGTATTTTAATTTTAACATTTAAAAATATATATGTAGATATATGTATATGTAGATGTATAAACTCATGCATATGACATATCGTACCAGAAAAATTGAAAGATTAAAAATAATACCAACTTATTGAAAAAATGACCAATATGAAACAGTATGAAAAGATGCACAATGCCAACAATTGAAAAACTTTGTTTATTCTATGAATCTTATGATGACAGTAATTCTTTCCAACACCCAAGTGCTGTGATTGCTGGGGACTTAGCTGGAATGCTTAAGGAACTATTAAAAAGAAATGTTTTATCTACAGTTTATTTATTTAGGAAAGGGAGTGCCAAATTCAACATAAAATACCTCATAAAATCTAAACACCATTTAGACCTGATAGTGCTAATGTGAATAAACCTGGGGCTATTGGCCTTACTTCTTAATTTTGAAAATCCTCAACTTAACCTTGATTTGACACAATTCTCGCTCTTTGACCTAACTTCATTCTCCTGGCACCTCAGAGAAATACTTTCCCCAGTTCAACCAGAGCCACAAAATAACCTACATAAAATAAGGAGGCTGTGCAGTGCAAATGGTAGATTTCCATTCTGGGGTAGCTAGTCTTATACCTGATCTGGTGCTTGAGATTTTTTATCACTCTTCTCACCTGCAAAATTGAGATGATAGCAATAAAACTCTTTATTAGCTAAATTAAATAATAAGTAGAGCCTTCTAATGAACATGTATGTTTTTTCAGTCATTCGCTAATCACTCTTTATTCTTTTAGAAATTTTATGACCAGGTCTGATAGAAATGTAAATCCAAGTGCCCTGTTCTTTCCTTAATCACGGTTCTGGTATAAACTCAAAGATACAAGATGAATTCTCCAAGAACTTTGAGTCTTAAGTGAGTGATGCATGTCGAAAAATGAAATTAGAGTTTATTTATCCTAAACCTACTCTTTTCCTCCAAAGATGTTTGATTTCTGTCATCTCATATTATTATCTTTGATTCTGTGAGCTTCCTCATCTTTCCAATATACTGATTTGTTAGCATTGACTGGTTACTTCCCAAAATGAAGTTTATATATTATATAAACACTAATTACAATCTCTGGCACGTAATAGGTGCTTGTGGTGTTTACTGAGAGTATTGTTATTTTTGCAGTTAAAATCTTCCCTGGAAGCTCTTCTACCAGATTTTCTCTGGTCCTGTGACTGGAAGCCAAACACGTAAGACCTAATTATCATTGGGTGAATGGATACAAGTTAGTTTCTAAGTATGATAAATGGATAAAAACAGTCTGGATTCACAATAAGTCTGCGAAGGTGCCAGGAGCTCATGATGGTACCCATATGCCCACCAAATGCATTCAGGTATTGTCACAAAGCAGTACCATGTAAGCAGTACAGAGAATGTGTGTACAAGGATACATAAGCAATTCAGAAGAAGGAATGATCGTTGAACTTCAAAGAGAAAATCTGAATGGGACTTTGAAGAATTCTAAGATTAGAGTTGTAGTGAAGAGAAAGGGAAGAATTACATGCAAAGGGTTGAGAGGTAATGTGAGCAAAGTCATGTAAGACATGTTTAAGGACAATGAAAAGACAATTTTGGCTAAAGCAAGCATTTAGTATAGGATAATAGACAATATTTGGAAAGGTAGATTTAAATTAATTTTGAGCATAAATTCTTGAAGTGGTCAAGTTGAAAGTATTTTTATCAAGAGACTTTTAAATAGCATCAGTATCATCTCTATCCATCACTAGTACAAAATATTTTTAATATTTTTAAATTTAATATTTAAATTTAATATTTTTCAATCTGGATTTAATTTAGAACTAAGGAACACTAGAGAACTCTTGGTGAACCTCAAAGAAGACTTTTTAGGAACCATGCATTCTTAGATAAAATTATCATTTAATCATGATTTAATGTGGGAAGAATGTTCAGAAAGTAGTTCCCAAAGAGGCACTGACTATACAAACTACATAGAAGTAATCGCGTAAAGAAAAAAGGTACACAAACAGCTAATAACTTCCAAGAGTTTTTATTATTTCCTTCCTAATAAAGACATGCTTTGATGCCAGGCACGAAATGTCTACAACATAAAAACCTAACTACAGTAGTTAAGCAGATGCTTATTGGCCCCAGGAACTGCCCAAAAAAAGCTATTAAGTTGATACACCGCCCTTTTAGGAGACATCACATTGTTTTGTCCTTACTGAGCAGGGAGAGTGGTGGTAGGAACATATAGTTTAGAGGTCCAAGGAGTGATATTTATAGAAGAGGAGATCTGTTGATTTTCTGATTAGCTGCATGCACATCTGGGTTAAATGCCCTCACGTGGCAGCTCTGTGATACCCAGGAATTCAGATGGTATAAAAAGCAAACCCATGCTCTGCCATACCAGTACCAACAACAACCATGGCAAAACTTGTTCTTCTCACACCTGAGTTTCTAATCAGAGAAAGAATCTTACTCTAAACTAATTTCTTTTTTCTCTCTGGATCTTACAGGCATGAAGCAGTCTTCACACTACATCTCTAAGCTTTTCCATTCCTACTTCATCATTTCAAATTTCCAAGAGAATCCTGACATATATAAATCAGTCTGCCTCTTGCTCTTTTTTGTTTTTAATATTTTTTAAAGAAAAGATGAAGGTAGGAATAAAGGGGAACAGGAATATACAGGCAGGAAGAGAGAGGAGGAAAAAATCTTTATTTGTTTAGTTGTTCATCTCGGTTGTCCCCTAACCCCCAGTTGCGAGCCAGGGTCCTTGAGAATGTATGTGCATTACCATTGGTGGAAGGCAGTAGACCTAACCACTGCTCCACCAGGTCACAATATGCCTCGTGTTATCTTAATCTCAATAGACTTATAACATTTCTACCTTCAAGAGCTCATTGACATGATCCTAAATGAAAGTCTTGTTTTCTTTCCAATGCTTGTCTTACTGTCATCTGTGTTGGGTTGTTCCTTTTTCTTCATTTAGCTTCCTGTACCACCTCATCTTAATTGGTATTATTTTCATTTACATACCTGAGTTCTTGGTCTAGCTTTTTTCAGGGATGAAAAACAGTAGGAAGTGAGCATTTCTCTGGTTCTTACAGTCATGAAGCAATCTTCACACTACATTTCTATGCTTTTCCATTCTCATCTTATCTTCTAAAATTTCCAAGAGAATTCTGACATATGTAAATCATTTTGCCTCATTCTTTGTTTTATTGTTTTTAGAATTATTTCTCTTTTATTCCATTATGTCCTGTTGAATTGCTAGTGTATGATAAAAGTGTCCCTGTTACAAATTTAAAAATTAAAATAAGTTGGTTCAGTAAGTTGTTTAGAGCAAAGTCATATGTCCAGAATTCATTCGTGCTCTAGAGCTGTGATTCACAGATTTTTATGGCTTCAGAATCTTTTCTAAATTAAACTCTACCTCAATTTATAAAGCAGTCAGATCAGGACTCTACCGAGCTAGGGAGTGGTATCTGGAGTCTCACCTCATAGTTGCCAGTTCCAGTCTTCTGTTGGGATCCTAAAAAAATGGTTCCAGAGAAAAAAAAACTTTTAAGACTCCAGGAGACACTGAATTCACTGTTTCAGAGTATGCTTTCTCTGTTGGAATCCTGCACTCATCCCCAGTCAGGGAGGTGAAATATGGATGGGTATCTAGTCACTGTGTAGAGTGAACTTTGGGTAATTTCAGTAAGTCTATCTTCCACAGAGTGTGGACTTTAAACTGCATTCGATAACATTTATTTCTGACAGGGAAGTGAAAGGAGAGAAAATCCTCGCCATGTTTGACTGAGAAGGGAAGGGTAGATGGTATATTCACTGAAAACCCTACTTTGGGGGCTACTCCTCAGAGCCACTTGAGTGTAACAACCTATAACAAATAGGATGGCACCTAAGGCCTCAGAAGTAGGTTTTACAGAAAATGGAAAATTGACTCTCTTTCTAGGTCTGGCCCTTTTGCTGACTGCTCAGATAAGTAATTCATGAATTCTAAGTTTTATTTTTGACATAATCTTCCCCTACTATACATCTTAAATTATTCATAATTCAAGTGTCTGACTGTATGATTTTTAGTATTCGAATATTACTTTTATAAAAGTATATCAAAGAGAGAAGTCATATTAGGGAGAGAGAGTCACTGTTTACTCCACAGACAGGTGGGCACTGAGATTCCCTTGTTTTGGACTGACCGTCATAGCTGTCTGCTTCAGCATGACCGCCTGGATATTTTAAACTTGTATTCACTGGACTTTATAGGACAACTGGGCTTCTTTTCTTAAATGGTTCTTAGGCTTATTCAGGATCTCGAAATGAATCTACCAAATAGTCAACCCCAAGGCTGTAGCTTGTTCCCAGTTAGTCTTTCAACTCATCTGCAAGTGCGTTCATACTAGCAGCCCCAACACTGAGACAGGCAGATGAATCAAAGGGAGGGAAATTCATGGCACATTCATGGCACACTGAAGTGCCCCTAAATCAGACCAGTGTTCTTATTCCTAAATGCCCATAGGTTCTGCCTATGAGCTGACATGCTATTTTACCAACTGGGCCCAGTACCGGCCTGGCCTGGGATGCTTCTAGCCTGATGACATTGACCCCTGCCTTTGTATTCACCTGATCTATGCCTGTGCTGGATGCAAAACAAGAGACCACCACTGAATGGAATGATGTCATCCTCTACCAAGCTTTAACAGCCTGAAAAACAAGTAAGAAAAGGGGTAGATGTCTAATTTGTGATCTCCAATGTCAGTATTTCCCAACATAAATGTGAAAAAAATCATCTGGAATCTTCCTAAAATGGAGTTTGGAATCGGCAAGTCTGAGGTGGGGATCAAAACTGCATTTCTAACAAACTCCCCGATGAGGCCGATGCTTCTAATTCCAGAGCTACACCTAAGTAGCAAGAGTCTGGGTGATGTAGGTCCTTGCTCGCTCTAGTGGGCATTCAAAAAATGTTACTTCTTTGTCTTCCTTTCTCTTAATATCTTTTTTATGACCCAGAAAACTGCCGGAGAACTAAGCTACTCACATCAGAGATCCTGAAGTTTAGATACTGTGGAACCCAAGAAGCTTGAAGGATTTACAATATTTTGAGTTCTGTTTTGTGTAAAAACAAAATAAAGCAAATCTTAATAACTGTTCATTTCTGATTTGTTCAGTTTAGTAATATCTAGAAATGTGAACCCCCCTACCCCAATCCAAGTGAATCAGTCTTCCTAAAAAGAAGGTAAAAATCTAAAATTTTAATATTGTTCTCCTAGTCTGCACTTAATTCTTATATAAACTGATGCTTGAGAACCACTACTCTAGAGAATGTATGTCATTCTAAGCCAAGTGATTTATGTTCATTTGTCACAGAGGCTGAGAAAGGAATTAGGCTCAAGCAATTCACAACGGAAAAGAATATAAGCTCACTGTGCTTTTAAATATACATGTCTATGTGTGTCTGACTGCCAACTGATTAATTTTTAAAACCCAATTTCATAATTTAGACTTCCCACAAGAATGCTGAATTAAATTATAATGATAACAATAAAAATTTATTTTTAAAAATGTTCAGTAAGGGAGGAAAATTGCTCTCTAGGGTATTTTATCAAGGAAATATACCAAATATACCAAGTAATGACCTGATACTAAAATAATATGATTTTAAATAGAAGGACCCATAGATTTTAAAGTTTCACTTCTCTGTCCTTTGCTTCACAGGAACAGCCAGCTGCAGACTCTCCTGGTCACTGGAGGCTGGAACTTTGGAACAGCCTGGAAAGTCTTCTGTGGAGAACCTGGTGTTCACTCAAGTTAAGCCAACTTGACTGTGTCTGTTTAGACTACACAGCATAAGGGTATGAAAGTTGTCCACAGCACGTATGCTTCCGAAACAAATGGCTATGCCAGAAGCTCAATATTAAATAGAATGTAATTGACTTTGTATGTTTCAGTTTGGGCGGATATTCTGGGACTCTAGTCACATAGGTTTAGTTACTGAGATTTCAAAACAACCTTTTCTTAAAATATTTCAAGAGCACAACCCCTGAGGAAGCTGTTACAGCATTTCCCTCTCTTAACCTTCTGCAAAAAGGGAACAGAGTTGTATAAATAAACTCGAAGGTTAATTTGAGATTCTAACACACTTGGAGGACTCTTTGGAGAAAGAATAGTGAGTCAAGATAGCCAGGTATTCACAGTCACAAGTGCAACTTGGGAGAAAGATCAGAGGTGGGAGAATAACAACATAAATAGGGTGTTAAAGTACTATGACCAGGAAAGGTCGTGATTACAAGGTATGGGGTGGGGGTAAGGAGCGTGTGCTGGGATCAATAAAGAGGAAGCTTAATTTAGATATGCAAAGCCTCAGCCTGAGAAAACCAGGCTCCCCAAGGAAAACCTTGGCGGGGAGGTTTTTGTTCCCTGCTGAGGCTCAGGAAGAAGCCTAGAAACTAGATAGTTAACTAAAACCTTTTAAATGTAAACTCATTTTGTAAACAATGATTGTTAGAATGGCCAATTTACTCTTGTATTTTTTTCTGTGAATGACTTCCTTCACAGACAATAAATAAATGTATAATGTATAAAATAAATGTGTAATGACAATAAATACTCGAGGAGTCAGTGTGGCTTTTTGGGGTGACAGATCCCCAATAGTTTACCCCCTGACCTCACTTTCTTTCTATTTTGGTCTGTTTCTTTCTTTCTTTCTTTCTATTTCTCAATCCCTTGCAGCCCCTCCCTTCAGGCCCTGACTGTAGGAGTTGAGCCAGATAACCATGCTTTAATTTGGGTGTGGGTTCAGGTGAAAAGTTCTGAGGCATAAATATAAATGTTTACTATACCACAAAGTGTTAGCACCACCGCGTCCTCACTCCATCTCTCTGGGTCTCTCTCAGCTTCACTGTGTAGGAGCTGGATCACCGCCATGACAGGCTCCGGACAGAAATAGCTATAGGCCTGAGTTATGCTTCCTGAAATAAGAACCCCGTTTCTTTCTGGCCCTGAAACTAGAAATTCCTTAGAGAAGACATACCCGAAACCTGGGGCCAAAAGATACTAAATATGTGAATGCTTCAAGGTCTGGAATTGTAACTAATCCCTTGCTCTGTAACC
>RJWH01004200.1:0-88983 GCA_004363575.1 Solenodon paradoxus | reverse complement strand
CGAGGCTCAGACCCCAGCTAGCTGGAAAAAAAAGTTTCCTTTTGCTTTTGCATTGTCGACTGAAGTGTGTGTGCGTTTTCTTGGGAGGATGAACGCTGACCCTAACAACTGCCATGGTTTCCATTCCTGAAAACTGCCAGACTTTCATTGCCTCCATGGTCAAATTCCTGTGCCAGTATGAGTTTGATGTGCTTGCTTTGACTGGGAGTACCCCGGCTCTCATGGAAGCACTCCTCAGGACAAGCATCTCTTCGCTGTCCTGGTGTCCTGGTGAGGAACCATCTTTAGCCTATTTTTTCCAAGGAGAATCTCATGGACTCTGAGTGAAATTAAGCTGAAATTTAGAATTGTAACATCTCAAAGACTCTTAGATATCCTGCATTCATTCAAAGAATATTTAATAATAAAATAAAGTGCTATGTTCCAGGTACCATTTTATGTGCTTTTTAAAAAAATGATCATAGTTCACTTTATCTTCATATATACATTATAATCTAGTATTATCTTTATTTTACAGATGAGGAAACAAAGGCATGGAGTTTTTAAATAACTTGCCTAAGATTACACAATTTATAGATGTCCTAACTAACCATGAAATCTAGCCAAACTCATTGCATCTAGCTGTTAAATTAGATTACTCTTATTACTAAGTACTTACTCTGTCCCTGATACAGGATAAGGTATCAGATTAAATATGACATTCTCCTTGACTTTAAGAGATGCATAATTTAAGGTGAAAGTATCTAGGGTGCAAAAGCAATAAAGAAAACAAAGGTAATTCTGCTAAGGGGTGGGATCAGGAAGAGAGTCTTAGAGTATAACTTGAACTCAGGCATAAAAGAAACTAGGGTTAATCAATTAAGTGAGGATGGGAACAGCACAAATGAAGACATGTAAGCACATGTGGGCAAGTGAATGATTGATGGATATGAGTGCATAGGTGTCAAGATCAGTGCCCTGGTGTTCTATTGGATAAGACCTCTAAATGTAATCCAAATTCATCCCAAAGACCCAGGTTAGGGACCCGGGACAGGCAGAAACAGCCAATATGAACAACTAAATGAAATAATAAATATTTCTTCCTCTTCCTGCCTGCCTGCCTGCTACTCGCCTCCATTGCTACCTGCACCTTTCCTTAAAAAAAGAAAATAAGAATCAAACAGGCCCTGAATATTATGATAAGGAATTGGACTTTATCCTCAAGGTCATGGGACAGCTGTGACGGAGTTTTAAGTAGCGTAGAGGTATGATTAAACTTGTGTTTTAGAAATATCCTTTTAGTTTTAGCCAGGAAAGATGATTTAGAAGGAGGTAGGAAGAGGAGGAAAGTTAGGAGTCTATTTCAAGAGATCAAGCAAGAGATGTGAGAATTCACAGACTAAGAGAACAACAAAAAAGGATGTTTACAAGGGATATTAGGAAGGTAGAATCAGTAGACCAGTCTGGAAGTAGAAAAGAAAGAGGGCTTTTACATTTTTGACTTTGAGGCCTGGTTTGATTGTGGTCCTATTAAGTTAGATGGTAAATACAAATAGAAGAGTAGATTTGTAGAAAGAAGAAGGATTCATTTATTTGTCTTTGAATATGATGAGTAAGAGAAATCTGTGCCAGTGAACACTGGATGAATATCAATCTGAAGTTTAGGACAGAGAACTTGACTTGATACACTGTGTTGAAGTCTTCAGACAGAGTAGATGATTCAGAGAGCACCCAGAAAAAGTGGACAGAATGAGAAAAGCCAAGGATGCCTTTTACATTTATTCTCTCCTAAAGTAAATTATGCTATGCCATATACCAGGTCATGAGTTAATCTCTTAATAGTTTCTGTGTTAAATAATTCACTAAGTTTAAAAATCAATTTACTTATTTGTTAAAAGAATCACAATTCTTAGCTAAAACACACCTCCAGTCATAATTTATGAGCTCCAGTCATTGGTTCTAGCCTTGTCCACTGAAGTAACAAAGAATAAAATTGCACCTTTTGCAATGAGTCAGTTTAACATTTGAAGACATCTATAATACCCTGCCTATAATTCTTCTTCTTCCAGTTCCTTTAATATCCTCACTCCTTTAACCAGTACCCATATGATATTTTTCAGAGCCTCTCTCCTCTGGAACTTACTATGGCATTCCTTACTGATATAATTATCATAACTGAATTATACTCCAAATAAAATTAGAATCACAAAATACAGGTGGATTAACTTCTAACATTGAATGGGAACCTATCATTTGGCTGTTACCACCTTCTTGGTTGACAAATAGTATTTCATGTGATGATATGTCAGCCCTGTAAAGTGGTTCATCTATAGGACAAAGGGGAGCAAAATCTGGATATAGGTTACTATGGCAATTACAGCTTCAGATTATAGTGACACACATGAAGTTCTGACTGGTCATCTGAAACTTGGGATCCAGTCATCATCTGGCTACTGATTTACTGTGAGATTTTAGGGAAATTGTATAATGTCCATAAACATTAAATTGCTACACAACTGGTGTAGCATCCCATCTACCTTATAGGAATGTTGAGCAATTAAAGTAAGATAAAATGTGAAAGCACTTGAAAAGAAAAGCATTATGAAAACATAGTTATTAGTATTTAAGGAGATGAAATCAGATACATAGATGTCTTCTCTTTGTGATTATTCCATAGGAAATGTGTGACACTTTTGAGCAGGAGGCCAAGCAGATCAGTAAGCCCAGGCTGATGGTCACTGCTGCAGTGGCCGCCGGCATCTCCAACATCCAGTCTGGCTACGAGATCCCCCAGCTGTCCCAGTGAGCGAGGCATCTTATCTTCACATTCCTAACAGTGTCACATTTGAGGGTAGATTTGTCCTTAGTCTGTCTTACCATTCAGGAACTTAGTTTAGCAGACTTTGGAAGTAGTATCTTTTGCCTGGATAAGCGTGGGGAATGACCACTAGAAATTTTTAGGAATATTTTACCTCATTTCAGGTTTCTGGGCTACATCCACGTCATGACCCTCACAGTTCCTGGAAGGGTTATGCTGGAGAGAACAGCCCCCTCTACAAATACCCAACTGGCACAGGCAACAATGCCTACCTCAATGTGGTGAGTCCCCGTAGACAAAGATTCAAACCAGAGATAATGTTAGTAACATGGAGATCTGAGAACAAAACAAACAAATTCTGCAAATGTCTCACTTGGATGACTTTCTTCTTAAGTGACTGAATAGCTCATTAATTATAATTTTTCCAAAATACTTGTAAAAAAATACTCAAGTCCATCTACTATAACTAAATACTAAGTCATTAGCTGGGTGGGCCCCTAGCTAACCTGCTGCCTTTACAGGATTATGCCATCAATTACTGGGAGGACAACGGGCCCCAGCTGAGAAGCTCATCGTTGGATTCCCAGCCTATGGACACACCTTCATCCTGAGCAGCCCTCTAACACCGGCATCAGTGCCCCCACCTCTGGTGCTGGTGCCGCTGGACCCTACACCAGGGAGGCAGCGTTCTGGGCCTACTATGAAATAGATACTGAGATGTGCAATGTTCTGTGAATTACATGAGAATGTGCTGAGAATTACTCTTAGGGTTGGAATCTTCAGAAAAGTGTGAATGTTCATTTTGTCCACTACCACCTACTTTACACACATATATCACTCTAAATATTTCAAATGTCCAAGAACTAATGCAATAAAAGAGCACTAAATAATGAGCAACATCCTTTGAAGAAAGACCACATGTGAAGATCATTTATATTAGTTTACGAAGGAGTAATATAACTCTATCTCATGCATTATTGTAGGCTCCCCAAAATCAGTCACTAGGAACAAGGACAAGATCCAGTGTTTGAAAAGGATCTTGATCTTCTTTACTGCAAATAAGTTCCCATAATCAGAGAACTGTCAAAAAACCCCAATTAGAGACATGAGAAGGAAAAAGAGCCAAAGAGACAAATAAGTATTTTTTGTTTCATGGGCATCATACTTAAAGATTCAAATATTTTGACTTTTTAAAGATCTATACCTTCTTGAGAAATGGAGCTACTGAGGAATGGAACACCCCTCAGGATGTACCCTGTACCTATAAGGGCAATAAGTGGGTTGGCTATGACAACGTCAAGAGTTTCAAATATCTAGGTAAAGTCAGCTCCACCAATATGCTCTGACTCAGCCCTGAGTCATTTGAAATAAAATGACTCCTGTTGTCCTCTATCTTTAAACTGGCTCAGTGGCTTAAGCAGAACAACTTTGGTGGTGCCATGGTCTGGGCGTTTGAACTGGATGCCCTCACAGGCTCTTTCTGCAACCAGAGCAAATCCCCCTTGCTCTCCACCCTGAAGAATGCCCTTGGCCTACAAAGTGTCAGTAAGTGACAGCAGGAGGATGCCCAGAGTCCAACTCAAAGCAGTTCTAGCATCTGTCTGCCCCCATTGCCCAGGGAGATTCTTCCTATTTCTCCTCATTGTTCTTGTCTCATGGAAAGAGCTCTGTATCATTTCCTCTCTGACACTCCCATGTCAGGAATTTTATGCCCTGATGGGAAACTAGGCCTCTCTGGTTGGGTTTCCAGGTCTTTTAGACCTTAAAGGTGTGGAAGAACCACAATAAATTAGGTCAACCTGCACTATACACTACTACTTCTCTGTGATTTCCTTACTAAGAGTCTCTTCCAGCCCACCTAGAGAGATGCAACTGTGTTCACATAATTCTAGTCTATAATTCAGAGGAATTACCAATTTCCTAAATATTTCCCAAATTTTCTCTTAGGGCTTATATACTCACCACTTATATACAGATTCTAGAAAAGTGTTTTGCACATACTAGGCTTTTCCAAATTCCTGAATATGGCAACACTAGTGACCTCCTCAGCTTGCAGTAATCAGATCAGAGATAACTGGACCCTCAACCCACTCCTGACCTAACCTCCAGGTCCTCTAGTTTCTTCACCTTTCAGCAAAACAGGGATCAAATCAAGTCATTAGTCTGCTCTTTGTACTGTTTCAGGTTGTACGCCCCCAGCTCAGCCCATTGAGCCAATAACAACTTCTCCCTGCAGTGGGAGTGGAAGTGGAAGCAGAAGTGGGAGCAGCAATTCTGGAGGCAGTGGATTCTGTGCAGGCAAAGCCAACGGCCTCTACCAAGTGGTGAATAATACAAATGCCTTCTGGCACTGTCTGAAAGGAATCACTTATGAATAGCACCCGCAGGCAGGGCTTATCTTGACACCAGCTGTGATTGTTGCCACTGGACTTAAACCTGAACTGTGTCTCCAGCTCCTTAGGGTTCTGAACACTCTCCTTTATTTCACACATCTTGCTCCTACCTAGAGTTCTGCAGTAACATCCATCAGTCTACACATGAGTGTCCTTGATTTTAAGTGATTTGGGTGGAAATCTTTCTAGATTTGAAAATATAGTGTCTGGAGGTAGAGTGGCCAGAGTATATGAGGAAGTGGTGGAGCAAACAATTCCAGTTTTCCATCTGCCTACATTGATCTGCATGAAAGTGGAGGCTGTCAGGAAGAAATGTTAGAAGGTTAGGTGCTGAGCTCGGATGAGGATTTGAAGATAGGTCTGTAGCCTGGTGACTGTTTTCAGGAAGGAACCAAAGTGGTTATTTGAGACCTGGAGCACAGGCCTGCTCGGCTTGCTCAAGGAGTAGAAGACCAGAGTAGTCTCTCCATTTCTGCTGATTTCCCAGAGCTGGTCCATCATCTCCTGGATTGGCAGCTGTTGGGTGTCTTGCCAGCCCATGGGACAACAGTATCCCTTTCTCATAGGATTTCCCCTTTCCTTGAAACCATAGTGGGGGTTGCCAGCTGCTGTGTTTGTACTTCATCATCAAACCTCATGACATGGTTGATCGACTGGGGTGGATCTCACATTTTAAGAGGGTCAATCAGATATTCAGCCCTTGGAATCTGTCATTGAGAATAAGGAGAGAGTGGCTTGGCCTGTAACACATGCATTCAGCGTCTCTAGTGAGCGATTGAGAAGGAAAATTTCTTCTGGATGCAGACAGAAGAAAAAGAGAAGCTACAGAGAAAAGCCAAAAAGCAAGGTGGAAAGAATTTTTTTTTTACCTTTTGTAAGGCAGTTTTATTGGATATGGTATAGAAGCTCTATCCAATGAAGTCACCTGGTCTCAAATTTACTTTGTTAGATGATTTAAAATTTTTATTTTGTATTTTTATTGAGGTTAACATTTTTTTTACCACACTGCACAAGTTTTAGGAGTGCATGTTAATTCTTCATTAGATGTATGACATCATACCACACTCACCACCAAATTTCTAATAATCCTGAGAGAGAGCTCTTACTGATGACTTTCCAACTCTTGATTTTAATTCCTTTTTGAGGTCCAGATGCACTTCTGTCTTAGGGTCCTGCAAAGCACTTTTATTATATAAATATAATAAATTCCTCTTTGCTGCTTAAGTTGACTCGTTTGGTTTATTAGCAACTAAAAGAATCCTAGTTAATATCATAAGAATATAATGGCCCCTATATTTTTCTGGCTTTCTTTTTGTGTATGAAACTCTTTTAAGTGTTCTACATGTATTTTTATTTTTATATGGTTGTTAACTGCTCTTTTTATCAGGAGAAATTATTCCTTATCCCAAATATTCATGTTTCATAGTTGAAGAACACAGATCAGTGACAGATTTCCATGCAACTGAACCCAAAGAAGTCTTTACTTTGTAAAATCACTTTGCACTCTAAAAGATACCAGCTTTCCTCTTTCTCCTCAAAATTTTTCCTGGAATTATAATTCCTGTAGAACAGGCATATACCTTCTTTCTTGGTTCAGTCACAGCAAATTATAGAAAGATACAACCCCCAGGGATATCACAAATGTTTCGTCAATATAAAATTGCAGACATTTAGCCAAAAGGCCATATATCTGGTGGTTTGACAAAGCACTGGAAGCCACGGCAGTTGTCTCAACATCGACATCCTTGTAAATTAAAGGAGAAATGACTAATCCTCCAGCAGTATATAGTACATGTATTTCCTTATTTAACTCTCCCAGCAACCTCTGTGATAGATAAGATTAATTCCAGGAAATTGAGGCTCAAAGGAATTAGGTTCCCTGCCTAACATCACACAGCAGCAGAACCAGATCTAAAGTCAGGCAGGCAAACTCCTGAGTTTACAGTTAGAGCAACTATTTTTTCTGCCTCTCTCAACACAGATCTCAGTGTTATGGTGCATAGCAGCACCGGTGGCAATGATGAAACACAAAGATTTCTGGGTAACAACTGTTCATAAGCTCAGAACACTTACTGATTATTACATGCTGGGAATGTTCTGCATGACATTTACACAGAGGTAAGTAAGACAAAAGCTCCACTGTTATGGGGATTGTATTTTACTGATGGGAAAATTAAGAAATAGATAAACAAACAAAGAAATAAGGAAAGTGAAACTGTGATAGAAAATAATGAGGGACACAGGCCACTTTAGTTTGGACGGTCATGGAAGGCCTCCTAGAGAAAGCCTAATAAGCTCTGACATTTCAGAAGAACCAACAATTTTGAGAGCTGTGAAAAATGCATTTCAGGCAGATGTACAGTAAGTACAGAATCCTTGTGGTGAGAATAAACATGGCATGTAAGAGAAAAGAAGACCAGTGCTACCATGAGGTAGTGGGCACAAGGAAGAAACAGACAAGAGACAGATGATGAAAGGTGATTAAAAGTGTGGATTTTATCATAAGCAAGCTTCAAAGTTGCTGGAAGGTGTTAGCAGGGTTGGAAGGGTAATGACATGAGCTAATTTCAACATTGATGAGATGGGGATAGAATAGGGTAACATGAGAAAAAGAGCATTCATGGTGATCGTAGTTGATGAGTTGACCTGTGAGCACCTGTGTAAATGCTGAAGATCGAAGGCAGATATGGGAGTCTAATGTCCTAAATAAAGATGTCAAAGCAAGAGCCAATAATACTGGGAACTTTTAAAATGTAATTACACTTCCAGTCAAAAGATAATTCTGGAGTAACATAGAGCATACGAATTTGGGGGCATATTTCTGGAAGAAGTTTCCTATTTAGGTCCCTACTCAGGTGAATAGCACGAAGGATGGGGATATGAGGATGCGGGGCACTGGGCTTAGTGAAGGACATGAAAGAGACTGTTGACGTTGAAGAAAAGTATCTTTGAATAACATAGTGGTTAAGTCAAAGTGGTTTCGCAGGTAAATGCCTTTTTCAATGACATTATGTTCCCACAAAAAATTAATTCTGTCATCAATTCTAGAATGCAGATACCATCGCAGTCTAAACAAATGTTGTCCCCCTGTCATTTTGCCTGAAACATTTACATATCAATTAGTAATTCAAATAAATATTCACAGTGTGTCTAGTGCATACACGAAGATGACAGACACCTTCAAGCCTCGATGACCACTAGAACTTCACCTCCTATGATTCCTCTAGACTTCATTTATGTGAGCCTCTGTATTTTTTCTCAAATATTCTGGACATATTACTGCCTCAAGACCTTTGCATAAGCTATAACATTCTTTCCCCAGATTTTCATTCGATTTTCAGCCTTACTTCTTGTGGACCTTCTAAACCAACTTCTCGGTGAGGCCGTTTCTGATCATGCAAGTATTGAATCCCCATTTCTTCTCTCTTGCTCCGTGCCTCTTTTGTTTTTCCTTGTCACCTATCAGTATTTGAAATACCATACGACGCATAAATATATTTACCTTTTCATTGTCTGTCTCCCCCAATGCCTGGAGGAGTACCTGGCATAGTACGTATTATTAATAAGTAGTTGCTGAATAAATAAATCAGTGAGGGCAGGAAGGGGATATTTTAAACATTGGGCTAGATATATTATACAGGTTATCTCCTAGCAATGAATGGTGTCCCCATGTTACAGGTGAGGACATTGAGATCTTCAGAAACAAACATGTTCAAGATTATGTGGTAAATATTAAAATATTTGATTTTCATAATTGGGTCTTTCTGGTGCTCTTTGACTACAATGTTGTCTTGTATAAAGTAATGTCATAATGACTTGAGGGAGTGCCTCAAGGGTGGGGCTGCTGCTTAGCAGCCAGTCTGAACTGTATCCTTCATTTGCTTGGTATAAGTACACTTATGAGAGTGGTAGATCATGAAGAAACAGGTTTAGTGAAATATCCTCTGAGGTACAGTTCTCATCCAGAAGTTTTAGTCAATCTTCAGATTCTGCATTATATCAGATACCAGAGAACAGAGGGATCATCAAAGTCTCACCCTGGATCATCAACTTTTGGAAGTTTTCTCATGGTAACTATGTTCTTGAATATTAGCACATATAGAAAAACTTATTCCTTCAGTATTGGAGTCTAATTGGAAATATGCATGGAATTATGGAATTACGTAAGGATGGGGGTGAGAGCAGGGCTTCTCTGACTAAGCCATGAGTCTTGACAAGGATTGACACCTTCAAGATGAAAGGACACCACTGTTTTATTTAAATGAAGGTACCTGAAGTTCACTGTAACCCTGGGCATAGAAGTAGTAGATTAGAAGTTCGTTAATATGTATTAAGTGCCAATTATATATTAGCCACTTATTATGTAAGACTTGTCTCCTTTTATTTCCAAAATTCTCATGGCATTCTTAAGAGGCAAGAAATTATTACCATTATTTCATGGGAAAAACAGTTTAGATTGATGAACTAACTTCCATAAAGACATGTAGTAGTAAGCAACAGATCAGTACCTATTGAAAACTAGTTCTGGGGAGATTCAAAGCTTGTGTTCATTCCTCTCCCACCAGATGAGAGAGGCTGGAATTTATGAAAGTCTGGCAATGGTATTTAGAAAGTATTTTTTCTCTCTTCTGTCTCCTTTCTCTAACACATTCAACCTCCAGCATAATCTCTATTCTCTGGATCAGGAGTTCTCAGTCCATCACAGACCCAACCCTACTTCAAAAAACAAATTATTTTGTAACACTCACTTTATTATCCTAAAATTAAATTCATGTATAGCTTGAATTACCACACAATTTTATAAATCATATAATACCATAGTCATGAGAAAATTACTTACTAATAATATATTCTGATATATAAATGTTAGGTACGGCTATTTAGAAGACAGTGAATTAGAAAAAGAGAAGAGCAGAGCTATCAACATCAGAACAAAAACCAGTGTTAGAATTACAGACGTCTTATAACAGTAAAAGGAAAATAAGTTTTATTAAAATAGGGAGAATACTCAACAAATTACAAACCACTGAAGTAAACAAAAAGGAAAGATGTATGATTCTGTTACTTTTGAAAAGATGTAAATAATGTTAATGTATTTCCTCTAGCATCAGCTTTTTAATCAACTATTTTATTGATCTGTTATTCATACTAATAAGGCCCAAATCATAACTGAACAGATTATTGAAATATATGAGGCATAAGCAATACCCAGTTCAAGAAATTAAATATTGCTGTCCCTTCAAACACCCACCTCATGTGTCCACTTTGTTACTCCTACCATCGTCTTTTATAAAGGCACCCCCATTTTTAGATTAGTTTTGCCTATTTTAAAACTTTATGTACATTTACTCATACAGAGTATAAATGTTCGTGTCTAAAGAATTTTATTGAACACTGTGAGATCAGTCTACATCATTTTCTCTGTAGGATTTGGTTCATTCTATTGCTATTTATTTCTTTGTATGATTATTTCATCACTTTTCCATTCTACTGTAAAGGGACATTTAGTCATTCCAGTTTGTGACTATATGGGTCATGTTGCTTTTAATGTCCTTACACTCACACAGTAGTATTCATTCCTTCTGAGTAAATACCAAAGAGTGGCTATTATTCAGTCATAAGAATCATTTTGAAAAAATATCACCAGTTTTCCAAAGTTGAATGTATCAATTTACACTGAGACTAAAAGTATATTCAAGATTTCCAGTTGTTTCAGATCTTCAATAGCTCTAAATTTCATCTGCCTTTCTTATCTTGACTATCTGGTGGCTATTCTTAAATAATAATTTATTATTTCTTTTTTTTGCATTTCTATATGCATTTAGGGTATTGAAATCACACCTCGGTTTGTGTGTATTTCATGCTGCAGCCACCAGCAGGGTTGCACTGTCCTTTATCACCGCCTTAGTGCCGTCTTCCTTCCCTCCCTCCTGCCACCACCCTAGTAGCCACAGTCTTGTATCTCGTGAATTTTGTTGAGATTTGCCTGTTCATTTGTTATAGTCCACATATAAGTGAAATTATCCTGTACTCTCCTTTTTCTTTCTGACTAACTTTACTTAACATGATCTCCTCTAGTTCCACCCAGATTGTTGCGAAGGGCACAATTTGCTCTCTTTTAACAGCTGCATATAATTCCATCCAGTCTGCAGACCATGGCTTCTATATTCAGTCATTTATTGATGGGCATTTAGGTTGTTCTCATGTCTTGGTTTTTGTAATCTGTGCTGCTATGAACATACAGGTGCGGATATTTTTTAATTAGTTTTTGTATTCTCTGGGTATGTGCCTAAAAGTGGATTGATGGGCCAAATGATAGTTCCATCATTTTTTTTTTTTGGAGGACTCTACATACTATTTTCCAAAAAGGTTTCACTAATCTAAATTCCTGCCAACAGTGTAGGAGGGCTCCTTTTCCGCCACATCCTCTCCAACACTTTTTCTAGTCCTTTTTATATAGGTCATTCTTAACTGGTGTGAGATGACATCTTATTGTGGTTTCTATTTGCATTTCTCTAATGATGAGTGACATAGAGCATTTTTCCATGTGTCTGTAGGCCATCTTTGTGTTTTGTTTTTTTCAAGTGGATGGTTTTTGCTGTTGTTGCTGAGGTTTATGCATCCTTTACATATTTTGGAGGTTAAACTCTTTTTTCTTGTCTTATGTATGTTATAAGAATATCTTCTCCCATTCTGTGGGCTGCCTTTACTTTTTTAAAGGAAAGATACAGGCAGGAATGAAGACAAGCAGGCAGGAAGAGAGTAGACAAAGAAGCATTTCATTTATTTTTACTTGGTTGTTCATCTTGATTGTTCCTCCCAGTCCCTGGATGTGAACCCAGGTCCTTGGAATGTATGTGGATTGTGCTTGGTCAGAGGCATTGGGCCTAATCAATAGTCTACCAAGGCAAGCCATGGATTTCCTTTTAATGATAATTTCCTTACTGTACAGAGCTTTTTAGTTTAATGTAATCCCAATTGTTTAATTTTACTTTATTTTGCACTAGGTGTCCCTCACCCTCTGAGGTGGATGCGTTTTCCTATATTTCCTATGTTTTCCTCTATGTATTTTATGGTTTCAGGTCTTATGTCTATGTCTTCGATCTATTTTGATAAATGTTTGTGTGTGATGCTAATGAGTAGTATAGTTTCATTGTTTTGCAGTTGTCTATTCAGTTTTCTCAATACCAAGTGATGAATAAGCTTTTTTTCTTTCAGTATATGCCTTTGGTTTTTGTTATAGATTAATTATACATATATGGTATGAATTTATTTCTGGGCTCTCAGTTTTATTCCACTGATCACTGTGTCTATTTTTGTTCCCATCATGTACAGTCCTGATGGTGATTATTCTGTCATTTAGTTCAAAATCAAGGACTACGATTCCTCTCATTTTGTTTTTTGGGGTTTTTTTTTTCTAAGAAAAGCTTCAAACTTCAGTATTGTCTGTTTAATTTCCTGAAGAATGTTTTTGGAATTCTGATAGGAATTGCATTAAATCTGTATATTTCTTTGGGTAGGATGGCTATTTTTACTAAAATAATTCTAATCCATGAACATAGAATATCCTTCCATCTTTTATTGTCTTCTATTTCTTTTGTTAATGTCTTACAGTTTTCATTATAGAGGTATTTCATCTCCTTTGATAAGTTCTTCTGCAGGTATTTTATATTTCTTGGTACGAATGTGAATAAGATTTCTTAATTTTCCCCTTTATTTCATTGTTTTCATACAGAAATGCTACTAATTTTAGTTTGTTATATCCTGCCACTTTGCTGTCACTTTATTTTTTCTAGTACTTCTATGGTGGAGTCTTTATAGTTTTCTAGGCAGAATATCATGTCATTTGAAAATAATACTTTTCTATTACAGTTTGGATTCCTTTAATGTGCTCTTTTTTTCCTTATAACTCTGACCAAGACTTTCAGAACTGTGTTGAATAGTAGTGAGGTAGTGGGCACCTTGCCTTGTTCCAGATCTTAGGAAAATCTTAGAAAAGTTGTGTTTTTCACTATTGAATATTATGTTGTCTGTGGGTTGTCACATATTGCTTTTATTATGCTGATATATGTGCTTTCTATTCCTATTTTGGTGAGAATTTTATCATGAATGGGTGCTGAATCTTGTCAAATGCTTTTTCTGCATTTATTGATAAGACCATATAATTATTTATTTTCCCTTTTTTGATGTGGTATTTTACATTGAGTTATTTGCATATGTAAAAACATCCTTGCTTCCCTTGAATAAATCCCACTTGATCATGGTGCATAATTTTCTTAATGTGCTGTTGAATTCAGTTTGCCAAGATTTTCTTGATGATTCTTGCACCTGCATTTCATTAGTGATATTTCTCCATAATTTTCTTTTTTGGTGTCTAACTTTCAGATAAGGTAATGTTAACCTCATCAAATGTATTTGGGAGTTTTTTCTCCACTTTAACTTTGTGAAGGAGTCTAACAAGTATGGAAATTAGCTCTTTTTTGAATTTTTGGTAGTTTGCTAGCGAAACTATCTGGTTCTGGGCTCTAGTATGTTGGGAAACTTTAATTACCAATTCAATTTCTATGCTTCTTATTGGTCGGTTTAAGTTATCTCTGTTTTCCTGGTTAAGTTTTGGGAGGTTGTAGGATCCTACAAATTTGTCCATTTCTTCATGATTCATGAATGTGTTGTTATATAGGTGCTTATAACAGTGTCTCATGATCCTTTGCATTTTTACAATACCTGTAGCCACCTCACCTCTTTCATTTCTGATTCTTGCTATTAGGGTTTTCTCTTTTTTTCTTCATGAGTCTGAGTAGAAGTTGATCAATTTTTTTTTTCAAGGAACAAGCTCTTAATTTCATTTTTGGATGGACTTTTATTCAATTTATTTCTGCTCTAATTTTTATTATTTTGCTCCTACCTATTTTTGGTTTTTATTGTTCTTCCCTTTCTAGCTTCTTCAGGTTTGTAACTGGTTAGATGTTTAATTTGGGCTCTCTTGGCTTTTGATAAATGCTTGTATGGCTATAATCTTCCCTTGCAGAACTGCTTTTACTGCATCCCACATATTCTGGTAGGTAGTCTTTCATTTCATTTGTTTCCAGATAATTCTTAATTGCATCAATGAGCCAGGATTTTTTTCAGAAGTATGTTGCTTAATCTTCAATTCTTTGTGGTTCTTCCAGTTTTGTTCTTCTGGTTTATTTCTAATTTTACCCCCTTGTCAGAAAAGATGCATTCTGTAACTTCAATTTTGCTAAATTTACTGAGACTTTTTGTGTCCCAGGATTGGTCCCATCTCTTGAGAATGTTTCATGCACACTAGAGAAGAATATATAGTTTCTTTTTGGGGTAAAACAGTATATGCCTGTTATACTGTATATGTCTGTATATATGTCTGTTAGGTCTATTGCTTCATTTAAGATCTTTGTTTCTTTGTTGATTTTCTACCAGGATGACTTATCTATTAATGTAAGAGGGGTATTTAAATCTCCCACTATTACTGTGTTACTGTCAACATCGCCATTTATCTCAGTCAGTATTTGTATTATATACTTAAGTGTTTTAGCATTGGGGGCATATATGTTAATGACAGTTACTTCCCCATGATGAATTATCCTGTTACGAAAATTCAGTGTCCATCCTTGTCTCATGTTACCCTTTTTAGGTGGATGTTTATATTAGTATTAGCATTGAAGTTCCCGATTTCCGTTTATCCCCATTACTTTGATATATTTTTCTGTAGTCCTTGAATTTCAGCCCCCATTTGTCTTTTAATCTGATACTTGTTTCTTTTAGTCATAATAGCAATGAGTCCCATTTTTTGATACAGCTAACCTCTCTGTGTCTTTTGACTGGTGAGTTATTCCATAGCTAGGATACTTGATATATAGGGCTTTATTGCTGTAACCTGAGCCTTTGTTTTCTGTCTCTGCTGCTTCTTTATCCGTTTACTTTTATTTTTCCCTCTGGATTGTTTTAGTTGCTGATTCCTTCAGTTTAATCTTCTTCCCAGCTATGTGTCTTTTTAGGATTGGGTTTGCGGTTACCCTGTGAATTAGCTCTAATGTGACCACTCCATGACATTCTTTTATGAGTTGACATTGTATCATGTTTGTATGTCCATACAGATTTCATGTTTTTCTTTCCCACTTTCATGTTGAATTCTCTCCTATTAGTCCTGTCATTGTTTTTTATTTTGTTTTACTGTTTTTACCATTTTCAGGGTTTTGTGGTTCTTTATTTTCCCTGTCGTAGAACCCCTAACAACATTTCTTTAAAAACAGACTTGGTAAAAGAAAAATCTACTAACCTTAGTTTATCTTTATTTCTTCATATTTAAATAATATTTTCATAGGCTAGAGCATTAGTTTGTCTTTCAGCATTTTGAAAATGTTTCCATTCTCTCCTGGCCCGTAGGATTTCTGCTGAGAAGTCTGATGATAGCCTGATGGGTGTACATTTGTAGGTTGTTTCTTTTTTTTTTTTCTAGCAGTCTTAAGTAATTTTTCTTTATCATTGTCTTTTGTTATTTTTACTATGGCGTGTATTGGAATGGGTCTTTTTACATTTAGAAATTTTGATCTTCTGTTGAGCTTCTTGTACCTCCATGGTGACAGGTATGGGAAGTCCTATGCTTTACTTCTTTAAATAAGTTTTCTATTCTTTTCTCCCTATCTTCTCCTCCTGGGATGCCTATTGTTCTTATGTTCATTCTTCCCATGGACTCTGATGTTTCTCACAGGTTTCCAACCTTTTTCTGTTTGTTTTGTCCTTCCTCTTCCATGACAGTCTCCTCTGTGATCTTGTCTTCAATTTCTGAGACTTATTCCTCTGTGTTATTGTGTCTGTTTATAGAGATTTCTCTGTTTATCTTTGATTCATTGACTATATTTTTTTATCTCTAGAATTTCTGTTAGGGTTTTCTTTGTAGCCTCAATCTTCTTGTTGAAGGAGCCCTTTTGATCTTCACTTCCTTTCTGAGGTCTCCCATTTGCCTTTGGATATTTGATTGCGCCTCCTGCCAACTCATTCAGCATTTTTATAACTATTATTTTGAATTTTTTGTTAAAAAGTCCCACTCAATGTCAATGGATTTCTTCTCTGGGGAGCTCCTAGTGTCTTCCTCTCTTTGTGCCATTCAGGTTTTGTTTTAAAGAGATTTAGATTTTTGACATGGCATTCTTCTCTACCTTACAGTTAGTACTGTGGATTTCTTTTTCTTATTTCTTCCTAGGTGGTGCCTGTGGTATTGCCTCTGCAGGGTCCTCAGAAGGGTTGTGGGTTATTGGAATATGCTAGAGCTGATGATAAGGCTGAGGTTGAATCTTCTCTCTCTGGCTCACCTGGGGCTGTGGCTGGGTCATGGTGCTACTGGGGCCTGTCTGTTTCTGTGGGGGTAGGACAGAGGCCTGATGGTATTTCTTGTGGTTTTAATTTGCATTTCTTTTCTGACTAATTGAGCACTTTTTATTTTTACTAGCCATTTGGATATACTTTTTTTCTGAGGTGCCAATTCAAGAATTTTACCCATATTTTAAAATCAGATGATTCTTTTTCCTTATTGATCCATAAGTGTTTTATATAGTCTAGATTAGTGCTATAAATGGAAATGCTATGTGAGCAATATCTTTAAATGTTCTAGTAGCCACATTTTAAAAATAATAACATGTGAAGTTAATTTTAGTATGATTTATTTAACCCAAACATCCCCAACATATTATCATTTTAATATGCAACCAATATAAAAATTACTGAGCTATTTTGCATTATTTTATTCTAAGTCGTTAAAATCTGATGTGTATTTTATATTTTATACATATCTAAATTTGGACTAACTACATTTCAAGTGCTCAAAAATTACATACTGGTAGTGGCTATTTGTGTAGAACATTGCAGATATAAATGCTTTTTTGGTATCTTCTCTCCTGTGTTACTTTTTCATTCTCCTAATCATCTTTTTTAATTATTTGGAAACACTTTCAAACCTAGAGAAAACCTTCAAAAATATTACAAAAATATTTCCTTATCCTTTTTACATACACACACACACACACAACCTTCTTTTGACATTATGCCCCATCCTCTCTAACTTTAGTATGACCTTCCCAGAATTTCTCTCCTGCATTATAACCACACAACTCTATCAATCTGGAAAAAAAATAATGCTGATACAACACTACCCATTACATCCATAGATCCTATTTAAATTTTCCAATGTCTTAAATTCTGATCTTTCGTATCTCATCCAGAATCCTATCCTATCTTATCCATTGTATTATATTTTCATATTTCATTAATACCCTTCAACCTAGAATAATTCATCAGCTTTTCTCTGTCCTTTATATCTTTGATTACCTTAAAGAATACATGTATTTCATTCCGTAGGAGAAGCTGCAATGTAGGTTCATTTCAGATTGCGGAGAGCAGTTAAGTAAGTCCAAAATGTATTAGGCAAACATATTGGAAGGGATGATAATGGGCAGGCTGAGTTTGACAAACTGAAGTTGTCCACAAGTGGAATAATTGTAATATTTCTATCCCATCTCTTATCTTTTTTAAAACTTTACTAATTAAGTAATTGTCTCCATTATTTAAAGTCAACAGATTAGGCATTTTTAATATATCTCCAGAATTTCTTCACAGCAAAAACTAGATTCATGTTTAATTAAATAACCGAAGTGAAGCCTAGCTAAGTTGACATACCAAAAATCTATCATAGGACATGTTCCTCTATTACACCAATATTGTGTTCCCCATAAAACACCTAATGTAACTCCTATTCTTGATTTTCACTGATGACTTCTACCTATACCATTACCACTGCGATGGCTGCCAAGTGATTGTTATTGTTTCTTTTAGTATATTATTGTTTCATTTATTAGTTGCTATTACACTGTAAGGAGGCTCTTTCCAGATGTATGTATCTATATCAGTCCAAATTCATGTGCTCCTATTTTATTCAACAGATATAACAGGGGGCATCCTTATCTTGATTTCATTCCCAGGAGAAAATTTTTCAGCTTTTTATCACTAGGTATATTTTCTATAGTTTTTTTGTACATATTACGTATCAGTTTGAGGAAGTTATTCCTAACCTAAGAGATTTACATTTTAATCACAAATGAAGTGTTAGCAATTTTTCATATCTATTGAGATGGTCATTTTTTTATTCTGTTAATATAGTGATACATGTTGATTTATTTTCAAATTTATTATCAATCCTCCATTTCTTGGGGGAAATTCTACTTTGTCATAAAAAGATAGACTGTATTTTGCTAAATGTTGTTTAGGAATTTTGCTCCTGTATCATGATAAGAGGTTGGCCTGCAATTATTTTTTATTAGAATTTCATTGTTAAATATTGTCATTATGGTTTTGCAAGGTTTACAGAAAAAATTCAGTAATGTCCTCTATTTTATCTTGAATAGTGACATAGAATTAGCGTTACTATTTAAGTACTTGGGAGAATTCTCTGGTGAAGACATCTTACAGTTTTCTTTGTGAAAAATATTTTAACTCTGGGTTATAATTATTCATTAGACCAATTTTGAAGTTATACTCTTCTAGAAATGTATCTATTTCATTTAAATTTTCACTCACTGAGTGTTTTACAATCAATAAATAATTTAATATTAATTTTGTTATCTTTGTAATCCATGATAATATTCCCCTTTTCTAGTCTCATCCTGGTAGTGTGTTCCTTTCTCATTTTTTCCCTGAATATTCTTATCAGAAATTTATCAATTAAATTTGTGTTCTTAATGAACCAAATTTTGGCTTTAACAATTATCTCTATTATATAGGTTTTTAGATAAATAAGTATGTATTTAGAAATATTGTAGATTCTAGAAGTATTGACTTTTTGAAGACTATTTTAGAGCATTTTTAGGTTCACAACAAAATTGAGAAAGTACAAAGATTTCCAATATACCCCTGCTTCCCCCACAGTCTCCCTTATTATCAATATTACTCGCCATAAGTTTTTTTAAAAACAATGAACACATATTAACACATTATAAAACTCGAAGTCCATAATTTACCTTAAGAGTATTTTCACTGTCCTAAAAATCATCTGTTCTCTGCCTATTCATCTTTCTTTACCCATCCACCCCCAACCCTGGCAACCACTGATCTTTTTACTGTCTCCAGTTTTTCCTTTTTCAGGATATCATGTAATTGGAATCATGCCATAAGCAGTCTTTTTAGATTGGTGTCTCATGCAGAATAATATGTATTTGAGGTTCCATTACGCTTTTTCATGGTTTGAGAGCTCATTTCTTTTTAGCATTGAGTAACATTTCATTGTCTGGATGTACTACAGTTCACTCATTTACCTACTGACAACTTGGTTGCTTCTAAGTTTTGGCAACTGTAAATAAAATTTTCGTGTGAAACTAAGTTTTCAACACCTCTGGGTGAATAACAAGGGTATTCATAGTGTTAAGGAGGCAACGCAATGCAGGATGTTCAGCCTCCCTGGTCCACTGACAAGGAACGGTACCCAATAATTTTTAGCAAGCAAAATGCTTCCATAAGTTTCAAAAATATTCTCTAAAACACAGAACCGCATTTTTCAAACCCTACATTAGATATATAAAATTATCTCTGAGGATGGTGCAAGCCCAGGGTACGTTTGGATCCCAGGGTCTGGATAAGTAACTCTGTGTTCCATTGACTCCCACACCAGACAATTCCTAAAGTTATCTTCAAATTCAGAGAAAACAAAGCATTGCTAATAACAGAAGAAAATGGAAGAAGTCAAGATGCACCCTCTCATTTCTTCTTGAGTCAGGAAGGGAAAACTTGTGGATTGTCTGATTATCTTCAGTAATAACTTCTTGTATTCTTATCTGCCAACTACCAGACACTGAATTGTTTCCATCTGTTTACCTTTACCCATCAACAACCATATAAAGAGAAATTATTTTCCCCAATTTAGAGATAAGGAAACTGGGACTCAGACATATAAGTACTCGAGATATTGAAATTATCAAGTATTTCCGTGATTCTGGTACACTCTTACCGCTCCATTCAAGGGTTCCAAGCCCTTTTAAAGTGTCGTGCCCCGTTTAAGTATAGTAGGGGCCAACTTGATTGAAAGGGCTTGGGGAAAAGGAAAATGAGTTTAAGAAGGTCCTAACACTGAACTAAGAAGGCTCCACAACCGGGTCCCCAAATCCTCCACTCTGGGCAGGGAGCCCATCGCATCCTTCGTCAATGCATTGGCTATTTTCTTACTTCCCAGCAACTCTTCAGCAGCGTATTCCTAGCGATCCAGTATCGAAAGCCCAACGGCCAGACCCCTTAGTGCCCCAGCCCCAGTGCCAGGGTCTACCAAGCCCTCTAGCCCGAGGCCAATGACAGAGTTCACAACCGCGAGGGTCGCTGTTTGTAAGGTGTGACTCCGGCAAAAAAACAGAGGTTCCTGAACGTCCCCACGTACAGCGCAGGCGCACTTGAAGCCTCGCCCCTTCACTTCCGGGGCTTGCGGGCCCCGCCTCCGTTCCCTTGGTAGCGAAGTACACACTTCCTAGCCGAGTGGCTGGCGAGCAATGTGCTTTCGCAAAGCGGGTGAGGAGGGCTGCGGTAGAGTCAAGAATAGAGGCAGAAGGAAGAGTGAGGAGGCAGAAGGAAGAGTGAGGAGGCAGAAGGAAGAGTGAGGAGGTCGGGAAAGACGACGGGGAGTTTCAGGGATGCAGTTCGCTCTCCTCCATGGAGTTTGGCGTGGTTTCTGTTAAGAGCTGATTTGGCCGAGTCCTGTGCTCCTCATTCCCCTTCTGCTCCCAACTCGCTTAGATGCGGGATCGTCCCTCACAACCTTTCTCCTCTTTCTTGGTCTTCAGATACGACACTTAACTACCCTTTTGGGACATGTCAATACAGGACGCTCTTTCCTTGCTCTCATCCCCCAACTTTATTGGGGCAAAAGTTCCTTCCTCTTAGGGGAGTGCCCCACAGAGGACCTGGATGCTACATAGAAGAAGATGTAAGTATTCACCTTCCCTACAAGGGTCTCGTTTTTCTAACTGTCTAAGGTTAACCAGGTTTCATGGAAGAAAAACGCTACCCGATTTTTCAGGGTCCCAATGTGAGAAGGTTCCCTGATCCCTGGCAACGAGCTGTTGGACCGGTGTCAGGGTTTGCTTTCCCTCTTGCACTTCCATCAAACGCAAACTTTTGCTTCATGTAGTTCCCTATATCGTCCCCACTCCATCCCCACCTCCTGAGGACTGCCTGTGAGCCACTGCCAATTACCCTATTAAAACAAACCTGGACCATTTGTATTGCTGCTAGGTCAGTTTATGAAATGATATAATCAGACTGACAGTTTCATTAGAGCAAATTAGCTCTAACTGGCTCTGAGGACTGGATTCATTGGGATGCATGAAAATGTCATTTACTCTCCCTAGCTTGCCAATTCCTTTGCAGACTTAATTGTGTTACTTATGTAATTATATGGTCTTGACTTGGAGGAGTCAAGATAAGAAAGCAACTTTTGTTGAGAAGGTTCACATAGGAACATACTAAGTTCGCTCTGTTTTGATTACTGTAATGTTCTCTCTGTTTTTCTTTCTCTCTTTCTTTGTTTCTTTATATACTGCGTGAAGAAATATGGTTTGGCATACAACCTCTCTAAGATCCCAACAAGCAGAAAAGGATATACTTGTGGAGCCAGGACAGCCCCGAGGTTTAAACCGATCAGCAAGGTTAGAAATAGCTTCGATTTTTATGATCTATGTTGCTGCAAGTGTTTGCCTTGGAGAGCAAAGGGCAGAGAATGGGAGGTTCCCTAAAGAAAATGTCCTGAAATTGAAGAAAAATAGACACTTAGACGAAAGCTGTTAAGAAGTCCAGCTGAAAAATTTGGGCACTAGCATTGCAAAGATGTGAGTGAGTGTCCTGGAAAAGTGGAAAACAATACTCTCCAAAGACATGGAACCAAGACAGGACTTTAGTGCTGAGACAACTGATGTGAAAATACCAGAATTGTTGCTTATATGCATTATATTGTCAGTTCAATAATAATTCCAACTTCTCCAACCTTTTGTGTGATCGGATTTCAAGTCTAAAAGTATCAGTGTAGGAAGCTCTTTTGTTGGACATTTTCCTGATACTTAAGCTCAAACAGTAGGGATATTGGCTCTAAAAAAAACCATCTCTCAGTGGGATGGTGAGGATAGTACTGCCACAGCTTACCTGAATCCTCTACCTACCATAGGCCTGTTTCTACAATCCTAAGTATTATGTATTTTTAGTTTTCTTCCTGCTGTAGGCCTATTTCTATAACCAAGGTAGTTAAGCCATAGATGCTACATGAACAGGAAGAGGGTGATTCTGGTTTTTTTCTACTAAGGTTTTATATCTCTATATATCAACCTCTAACATATTGATATTTTTCTTGAAAATAGGATGTGACACCAGGCCCAGGCATGTACCAGGCAGTATATCCTCTGGAACAAAAATGCAAACAAAGTTTTGCTCCATTTAATACCTTGTTGCCTCGATTTCGGGCATACTTAAAGGATGCTTATTATCCTGGGTAAGTCTCCTCCTTTCTGGTGCACTTCAACAAAAAGCAATAGGAAAGAAAGTACAAATAATCCATGCCAGCTAAATAAGAATCTTCTAAAGATTCAACCTCTTGCCTTCCAGGTCTCTGACATAGAATATTAAATCATAATTTCATTCAAGAAGTATTTATAAATGTTCCAGGGAGGTATGTAGGTTCTAGAGGTTTTTCATGAAACCGATCATACAAACTCCTGACTTCTAGAGCTTACATTCTAGAATCTAGATAGACAAAAGGCAAGTAAAAGAAAAATAAATGTAATAAGGATATAAAGACCATGAAACTTTTGAGGGTAAAAGGAGGCCTTATAAATAATGATACCAAGAAGTAGCCATATGCTTGAACTATCATGAGCAAAACCAGAGATGTGCTATAAAGAAAATAAAAGAGGATGATATGATAGGGACTGGAGGCTACTTTAGCAAGGATTGTCAAGAAAAGTCTTTTTGGGAAATGACACTTGATCTGAAATCAGAATAAGACTGAATCCGCCTTATGAAGATCTGGACCCAGAGCTTCCCAAGCAGAAGGAACAGCAAGTACAATGGCTGTGAATTGGGAAGGAATTCTTTGTAGGGAAAAAAGAAAGGTTAGTATGGCTAGAGTGTAGTGAGCAAAAAGGAAACAAGAACTGAGGAGGAGAGGTGGTGTGGGGCTAGAATATGTAACCTGGTAGACTAAGGGACTTACTCTAAGTGTTTTAGGAAGCCACTCAGAATGTATGGGATAATAGGACAAAGGACCAAGATCTTTCTTTTACCGATGAGAAATCCAGGAATTAAATATGTATTAACTTTCTCAAGGTTTGCACTAAGGAAGTGGAGTGTTGAATCTTGATGCTCTACCCCATATCCACTCTGTTATTTCCACCAGAGCAGAGTCTACACCAAAAGACAAAGTGTCACGGTCAAAGGCAATTATGAAATAATCTCATCATCAAAAAAATTTACCTGGTTCTGCTGTGCTGTCCTTAGATTGCTGATAGATTAAATTATCACTGCCCTTTATTTTTCAAGAAGCACTTTTATTTAGTTTGTTTGGATTTTGTTTCTTCCCAAGCTCTGGGTCATGAACCTAGGTACTTGGACTTCACGTGATCCACACCCTATAGCCAAGTCAGTCATCTGATCCACACAGGTATATCCCTATTACTGCCCAATTTCAAATCATGGGCAGTACTAATTTTTCACTGTAGTAGAGCTTGTTTATCACCCCCCTCTTCTGAGATCTTTTGGTCTGTTAACTAAACATATTAAGCACAGAAATATTTTTTTAAACTAGAATCAATGTTGACTTTAACTAGATGTCAAGACGATGTCTTTAACACACCTAATTATAAATACATCAATAGGCAAAGCAACCCCACATTTGCTCTACATAGAAAAACTTACCAGTCTGTTACCTTTTCCCGAGGAATTAGGCCTAGTTCAGGGACAGCTGTGGTCTGGTAGAATTTGTATATGATTACTCACTTATTAGATACATATTTTGTATTTTTATTTCTAGCCCTGGCACATACAACCCAGAGAAAAGGCCACCTCCAAAAATCACCTGGCCAATGAAATTTGGATCTCCAGACTGGACTCAGGTTCCACATCTACAGAAAAGAACCCTAAAAACGGAGGTAATAAGACTAGACTTCTTTAGAGCACTCCATCTGGTACTTTTGTATGTATCAGGGGTTCTTAACCAGGAGTCTATGAGTGAGCTTCAGGAAGTCCCTGTTCCCGTGAAATTATATGCACAATTTTAGGTATATATACATATGGGGACTCTTGGGGAAGTGATACAATTTTATTATTTTCGAAGATATGTATGGCTGAACAAAAATCATATCTTCTTATTTAATATTCAGTCTTCTGTGGTAGATACAGGGAAATTAACCCTATATGGTAGAGGTGGAAACTGAGTCTCAGATGGATTGACTTAGGCAGTTAACACAATTTGAATCTAGGTCTTTTGACTCATAATCAGTATTCTTTCCATCATACCACTTGAGCCTTCGCTATCAGGTAGCTGTAGAGTATTTCGGTAAGAACATGGATTCTGGGAACAAACTTCTTAGGTTCAAATATTAGCTCCTCCTGTATTTACATGTTGTCTGATCTTGGGCAAGTCCCTTCCCTTAATTTTTCTAAGCTTCTGTTTTCTTATCTGTAAAATGGGTATTATAATAATAGATCCATCTGATGTGGTTATAAAGATTGAGATTATGTAGAAAAGCATTTAAAACAGTGTCTATAACTCAATCAACACTGAATCCATATTGGCTATCATAATTCCAGAGGTACCTTTTTATTTCCCAGTAGAAGGCTGATTTACTTCTGTAAATATTTGTTAAATGCTCATATGGAAAATATTTCCCAGTGTACTATACACCAAAGTGAAAGGACAAAGAGTAGATGTACCAAAATGTTGAGAGAATCACTAAGGCTAGGTTGCTATGGGTTGGCGTTTAGCTGGGCCACAGCAGCTATATTGTGCAGTTCTATTTTACTCATTCGGGAAGGACAGAGGCAGAGGGCTTTCATTAGAATGTTGACTTGGCAATATTATTTGATTGAAGCTGTCCACAGACAGAGAATTTAGAAAGCATCGGAACCGTGTGGCCTACCTAAGCCTGTATTACAATTGAGAAGCCGTACTACTTTCACAGACTCCCCCGAACCACAGGACCTCGAGGACTGAGAACAGAATTGTTGTTCTCCCTCAGCATTGCAATGACTCTCTTTTCTGCCACCATGGGGCCCAGGGAGGGCATGGGCTTAAAACCACTACTTTAGAACATAAAGATTAATTCAGAGTATTCTGTCTCTGGTGTGTTGTGTCCATTTATAGACGGGTCCGGGGGTTCCTGCTGAGTGATCAGTGGGTTGACTTCATTTCACTGGTATACTTGTGGGTCCCTACTCTCTAGCTCTAATACTCAGTTGCCAGTTATGTGTATTCTACCACTAGCCTTGTAGTAGGTGGTGGAGATGTACATAGATATATGGGATCTGAAAGGGACTTGGGCTTGTGTGTGGGTTTGATAGATACAGAGGATATTTAAAGGCAGGGTAAAGCAAGTTTTAGGAACTCTTCCAGATTTTTTAGTTTCCTGTCTTAGAGCAGGAAGGCCTGATTTGGTTGTCTTTCCCAGACTGTTATAAAACTTACAGGGCCAACAATTCTCCTCCCGTTACATCTATTTACTCTGCAGTCTTCAGATGTATTGAGTTCCTACCATGTGACAGGCAGAGTGGCAAGCCCTGGGGATAGAGGGGGAATCAGAATTAACTCATCTATTCATCTGTGGGCCTGGCCTGAATTATAAGAGGACTTTCCAGGATGGCTAGTAGATTGGGCCTGTCAACTACTGCATCTGAATTACCCCTGAAAACTTATGCATTAGTCTAAGGGTGTAAAGTTTAGAACTCACTGTAAATATAAGTGCAGTCTTAATTATCTTTTAATGGAAAGGCCCTTTAGTGCCCACTTAGACTTCTTAGTGATTACCAGAAAAATGACAAGTCTGCACACCTTGGGATACAAAGAATGAGAAGCTGCCAGTGAATAAAGGAAGGCATTAGCCTGTGGAAACCTTCAGAGTCACCCCACAATTTGTGTTAGCTAGCATAAGAGACAGTAAGAGATGGAACCTTCTGGGAATATGAGGTTAAAAAGCCTAATTCTTTAAGGACCAAGATCTTCTGAAGAAATAATGGTGAAGGAAAAATCTTTCTTGGAAATTACATTTGAATATTAAGATAATGACAAAGGTATCTTCAGCTAAAAGCTGTTAGCCAATATAAAAGCTTCTTTCAAGATGATTTAACGATCCCTGATCTTGTCAAGAAGTGTTTTTTGAAATAAGTCAAGGTTAACGCTCATTGCCTCCTGACAGACTTCTTTCCCTTTTCTCCTTTGGATCCACATACATGTAGGAGGCTTTCTTGGAGGTGATAATTTAGTTTTTATCTACCTGGGGGTCTTGGACTTCTTTTTTGGAAGATGATGGGATATTGATAATATTGATATTAATGATAGACCATCTTTTGCACTGTGTTTGGTACACATGCTGAAGGCTTTTACCAGGGAAGGGAACTCTTCTCTTCTAAAATAGTCATTTAATTCAATAAAAGTACCATTTTAATAAAGCTTCAGTTAACCTTAAAGTGTTAAATTGCATGCACAAGTACTTAAGAAAGAGTATAAGTAAGTACAAGGAATGAAATGTGGTGCCATATTTATCTTGCGTGTGGATTTGGTTAGGGAGGTTACAGGGATTTTTAGGTTTTAATGGAGTAAAACCATATCATAATGCTGGTTTAGTCGGGCAGGACTGCCAGTGTGACCGAGAATTGATAAACTGCATGGAATATTAGAGGATGTAGTCTGACACGTAGCATGAGAGAACTGATGACAAAGGAGGGTTTCATCAACACTTTTCATTCAAGGCCAAGTGCAGCACTTGCAGGTCTGGTCAAACACCAGACCTTGGGCACAGTGGAAGTGGAAGGTCTTGCCTCCCACACACTGGTAGAACTTGGTGTTGTCTTCGGGATCACTGTAGGTACCATCTGCTTTACCAGCACAGAAACCTCCATCTCCCCCACTTCCTCCATCACCCCCATTCCCGCCATCACCGCCGCTGCCTCCGTCACCGCCGCTGCCTCCGCCAATGTTGGCACAGAAACCTTCATTTCTGGGTGTCACTGGTGGCTTATGCCAGGTGGTTGGTGGGTTACATTCTAAAAGAATAAAAAAGAGCAGTTTAGAGCGCTCTTTCTATGCTGTTTTTGAACATAGAAGCAATGAGCTGTAGATGTTCTCCCGTACGTGTTTTATTCTCAAACAACTTAAAGCTTGTGATCTTGCCAGCTTTAGCTGAAAGAATGTTACAGGGAGACACGTGTCCAAAGCAGGGAGGAAGAGGGAAAAATGAGAAGCAAGTCCCTACAAGATGTTAGACCTAGGCTTCCCTCTGGTTCCATTCAAAGGAAAACAAATCCAACTCAGCAGTGAAGGCAGTGGACTATTATTTGGGCTCTAGTAGGAGAAGTTTGTGTGTCAATATTTCTGTCATAAATAATACATACATTTAGGGTTTTCTATTTTGTTATCCTTTCTTAAGTATTATACTTGGATTTTAGTTATGCTTCATTTCTTTTTTTGCTTTCTTCTTTTTTGTTTTTTTACTATTGTTTAGTTGTTCATTTTTTATTGGTCCCCCTGGCCTTGGGTCTAGAACTCAGTGTCTTGGGCTTTACACGACTATACTGGACCCACAGACTTAACACCTGAGCAACCAGCGTATACTGATGATTCGTTTCTATGCTTTGTTCCTGTTTCCTCCAATATTGCTTTTTCCCCTCTTTTTTACCCTTTGGTAATTCAGATATTTTATATTTCATTTTAGTTTACTAGTAGAATGCTCTCAATCACTACAATTTGCCACCTCTTACTTGCTCATCGTTTAATTTGAGCAAGTCATTTTATAATAATTTCTAGCAGGTTTTTACAATTCTAAAACACAATGACACCATGAATTTCCTCAGAGTACAGACTTAAGAAATCTCTCCCACCTCCATTTCTTGGCCTATCCCCAGGGATGCTTAGCCTAAGGAACACAGAGCCACATGAGGAACAGGGGCTTCTCTCTTTAACTGCTGAGTCATTGACCAGACCTGCCTCCTAGCCTCCCCACCAGCAGCCAAATGACAAAGTCTGTTCCACAGCATGTGGGGAAGTGACTGGCCCCCCTGGTTATTGCTAAATTAGGATAATGTGCACTGCAGTAAGAAGTGGTCTAGATTAGATGTTAACATCAGCGCACATAGCAAACGTGCTTTCAGGTTACCAAATTCTTCCCAACCAAAGTATTCCTGAGCAGCAAGGCCCAACTCTAGGGTATCAGGTCTATTCAAATCCTTGCCCATGATAGTGACTGAACCTAGACTGGTCCCTTGCTTGAAACATGGATTTCTAAAAAGGTACTTTCTGTAATTGCCCCTTTCCTCTGAAGTGAGGGCCTAGTAGTCCTGTGGTGCTTCCCTGCACTCTGGTGCCTCTGCATTTGCACTTTATACAGCTTGACCTGAGTCTTCTTTAAAAGATGAAGTGACCTCCATTCTGACACACCTGAAGACAGGCCCAGGAGTGACTTCAGCTTGCTGATGAGTGGGTATTTGCCCTCATTGCAGAAGGAGCCTGAGAAGTCATCCAGATCAATGGCCCAAACCATGGCCCCACCAAATTTGTTCTCCTTAAGAAAATCAACCTATGGATAAAAAGAACACTTGGCCATCAGAATCAAATGGCTTCTATGCAACAGACAATGGAGTGAGGGGTGATAAGGTGATAGGAGGAAGACAAAGGCCAATGGGTATGTGCCTTTTAAGGGTATGTGCCTTGGTGATTTCAAGACATACGATTGGATAACTCTGTTCTACTCTTCCTTTCTTGCACCAGTTAATAAACTCTTGGGTCATAAGATAAAGAAGGTTATTATTTATTTAATATTTGTATTCCAGGCTAGACTGTATTTTTAGCTTCATTATTTATTACTCTTCAGAAGAACTGCTGGGTAGATCCTATTATTAGAATCACTCTTTCATAGATTTGTAGGAACTCTCCCAGTTTCAGCTGGGGATTTAGAAACAGGTATATCTGACCCCAAAGCCTGAATTCGTAACTACTGCACCAGACAGCTCCTTTCCTCCACTGCATTGACCACCTTCCTCTAGACTAGGATTCTGTAAAGATGAAGTGGGAGGGCAGTGGAGTGGAAAGAACCTGAGCCAGACAGTATGTTCTGTTGCCACCTGGGCCTTTTTCCTGCTATGAGACAAACTAATCATCACATGTAGGACCCTCAGCTTACACATCTCCATATATGAAATGGAGAGGCTACTTCCTACTGCACTAGATTCTGCGGAATCAAGATAATGGTTGCAATGCATTTAGGTAAAAATGTAAAGGATTATTTTCATATTGTCATTAAAGATGATGATCTTAGATCAGGCTTATAATCATTTGAACTAGTAAAAATTCGTACTGGACAAAAATTGGGAAATAAAAATATCCATATTCAAGTATTCTAGTATATATTAGCATATTGTATTATATACTGTAAATGATATTATTAAATCTACCTTTAATCATATTGTGTTATCTGTCTTAGAGGAAAAGAAAGTCATAATGAGGTTGGTCTACCCTCCCTATGTGCCTATTTAAAACTTGGAAACCACAAATCTTATTAGTAAAATGGGCTCCTGATGAATTTAGGATTGGCAGCTGGAACTGTTAAAAAAAATGTTTAGTGTTTCTTACCTTATATTCATAGCTCTCAATGTTGTCATAGCCAACCCATTCAGTGTCTTTGTAAGCATATGGGACTTTCTGGTCTGCAATCCAGGCCCTTGTGGCTCCACTTAGGAATGTGCAGATCTGTGGGGGACGTGGTGGGGGATGAAGAAGGCAATCTGAGCACATCACAGATTTATTTCATATGCTGGAGGAGAAAGGACTTAGAGGGGAGAAAATAAAAATGGGAGGAGGATGGAAAGGAGGACATTGTGAAATGTACATTAATCTCACAGATTTTTCTAGAAGGTGATTTTGTTTCATAAAATGAAGACAAAGATGTTTATAAAACCAGGCTACAAGCAATTCTAATTCTAATTCTGTACCCAGAGGTACAGATATACTGTGGTCATTCTTATGCAAACACTTGAGTCTTTGGAAAACACTGCTAATCATTCATCTATCAGTCTCTGAATTTTCAGCACAAGGTTTGTGCAAGCATAATTCAAGTTGGGAGAACAAAGTATTTGCCATCCCTGGGCTAGGCTGTTGCAATCCCTCTGCAGCTATCTTCATGGATCGCATTGGAACTACAAGCAAAATGACGCCATATACCTCAAAACCCAAAAAGGGAAGTTCAGATTTTTGAGTGTTCCACAGTCATCAAACCTGCCTTGTCCCAGGCTGCTTATGCTCAGAGCTATGACAAGCCAACGTATGGGATCGCAAGAGAAGGGGAAGAGCAAGATGATTTGGCGAGTGGAAGAAATTCCCTAAATGTTTTAAGTCAGAAGGAACCATGTCAGTTACCTCGTAGTAAGCCCAGAAGCCAGCCTCGCGTGTGTAAGGACCCGATGACCCTGCTCCAGAGACTGGGGCACAGACTGAGGTATCAGCAGTGCTGAGCCGGAAGGTTCTCCCATAGGAGGGAAACCCCATGATGAGTTTCTCTGCAGGGACCCCACTGTCTCTCCAGTACTTCATGGCATATTCCTAATGCAGGTAACAGACATTTCTTCATGAGTGTTTGTCTCGGTTGATTAACAAAGTCAAGCTAATTATTTCCCAAAGAGACTTCCTTTTTCCCAACAATCAAGGCTCTTTCCAGTCCCTTCCCCATCTTCTCTGAAAATAATGTGAAGCTTTTCTTTCTTACGCAGTTGAAATAACGCATGTCGCCTTGATCCTTGGATCCTACATGCAAGGGACTGTTGTGTCCTGTACATGTGTCCCAGCCACCATGGAAGTCATAGGTCATCACACTGATGAAATCAAGGAGCCTGAAACGAGATTTTGAGTCATCGGGATCATGGAGGTTTCTTTCATTCTTTTTTTTTAAGAAGATTTTATTTGACTTTTTTAATTTAAGGGGACTTTTTTTTTTAAAGCAAGAAACAATAGCAGTGGGAAGCCCATGATGTTAGGTATCCATATGAACCCATCAAGGTGGCTTCTTGGGTACCTGTAGGGAGCAGGTGACTCCATAGGGATAAATAGAAGTTTCCTTTACCTCACTGAAAGAAACAGGGCAAATCCAGAGTAGAAGGTTAGGGAATATGGGTCATTAGAATTGGTGTTTTAGATTCTCACAGAATCACAGGTGAATAGCTCTCTGGTTGCCAGTAGCAGCTTTGATTTTACAGACTTTTAAAAAAGAAAACTATTAAAGATTGCTGTGATAAGAACCTGCAGTAGTCTTGAAATGTATTCCTCTTGCCCCCAAAGCCTACCACAGTGACAACTGAAAGGGCTCATCAACTTATTCCAGAGTCACTAAGTCCCCAAACTTCTTTGGCAATTGAAAGTACCAACTTTCTCAACATTGTATTTACATAACTATACTTGGGATACTTGCTGCCAAAAAGTTTCGGAATCTCTGTGTTAGGCCTTGGAACCCCCAGTGACTCAGCATACTCACTTCCCAATCTCTGCAATTTCATATCCTGCATCGATGGTTCCTTTGCCAGCAGATACAGCTGCTGTGATCAACAGTCTGGGGTTTCCTGTTTCTTTAGCCTCTTCTTCAAAAGCCTCTAGCATTTCCTGGAGAGAGAAGAGAGGGTGGGATTTTAGTGACTGTCTTCATATCTATTTCCTGTAGTACGTACTTGTCAAGTTGGTTTCTAGCTCATAGCAATTCCCCCATTTCTAGAAACATCCCCTGAAATAAAGATAGATCCTGATAAGGAATAACTTGAAACAAAGAGCTATAGGCACCAAGAGTCCTTGAATTCAAGACTGACTTAATAACAAATCTAGAGAAAAAGCTCAGTAACTCTTAATAGAGGGTCTAATAGCCGCTCCTGCATCCAGACCTTTGCTAATCTCTTTGATGGGCAAGCTCTTTTAGAACACTTCATTTACTCTGCATGGCTAGTTCCTTGGAATTCTCCTAGTGGCGAAGGACATATTGCAGTTCAAGAAGACTCTCCTGACCATATTTGCTTCCATCATTGCCCTTATCATTATCTGCAATTATTTAAATGCTAGTTTTTGCTCGTATTTATCTTGATCACTGCTGCATCTCTGATGTGAGGCATGGGGCCCAGATCACAATAGGTACTCAAAAACTACTTAGTGAATGAATGATTTTATAAATGGTTCCTCATGGTCGATTCCTGAATTTCTTCCTAGGCTTCCTTCAGATGCCAAAAGCCTGCCAATAAATTCTCTTTTGATGGAAGTTAGCCAGAGTCTCTTTTTGTTGCTTACACCCCCAAAACCTTAACCCTAGTGCTAAGGGCAGTGCCCTTTGCCATACCTAGGAAATGCAAATTCTAGAGACTCTAAGGGACTGGACCAGCTTCTCTGAGAAAACACAAGCTAGTGCTTCATTCACACCTTAATCAAGATGGTAAATCGCTGTTTGTCTTCAGGAGGGCTTCCCCGGGACCCTGGATATTCGATATCCAGGTCAATGCCATCAAATCCATGTTGACGAAGGAAATCAATGACAGAACAGATAAAGATTTTGCGGTTGGCAGCTGTGGAGACCATGATGGTGAATCTGGGAAGAGAATTTGTCTGTATTAACCTCAGCAGACCCCAGGAATCCTCCCCACACTCTCCCTGATATCCATTTTTATTATGCATTTCATAATAACCCTCTTTGAATTTTTACAGTTTAGGATGACCTAAAAAAATGTTAATCAATAAATAAATATATTTAGTTTTAACTTTTTGTCCTTCAATAGATCCTTAGATAGTATTTTTCTATTTATAAGATTAGAAATATATGTGCATTTTCTTTATTAATGGGACTTTTTAGCAACAATGGCTCAGATACTATATTTCTTTTATATTTATTGTTTCTAAAATTAATATGTGACTTAGTCTGTGCTGACAGTTAATGAAGCACTTCTAACCCTCAAAGAATGTACTATTAAATATATTCTGAAAAAATATTCTGAGTTCTATGTTTTATGTTCCTTAATATCTAGAAAATTTAGTTCATTTGCCATAGTAAGCAATTTTTTAGCCTATAAACATATGTTTAAACACTCTGTTCTGATTAAGCCTGTGATGAAACTTCATTTATCTGGATTATTTTTAGTCCAGGTATTTAATAGTAACTTTTATTAAGTGGAAGTAAACTGAAAAGCACAAACTAGGTAAAGAGAAAAAAAAAATGTTTGTAATGAATTACTTATTAAAGTGTGTTCTGGGTAAGATAAGAACAAAGTTAGGCAGGAGAAATATTGGTCAGACGCCATAGCGAGAATGAGTTTGCTATGTAATTGTTAACTGCCAGAAAGTTTACTTGGTTATTAGAGTAAAAATAAAAGCACTCATTGCAACTTGTTCTAACATAGCTCTTTTAAAGATGGCTGCCTCTTGATTACTGGAGAGGGGAAGAAGAGAGAAGGCCAAGTTTTTTGTCTTTTTTTTTTTTTTTTAGGAATTTATCTGATTTAGTTGTTCATCCTGGTTGTTCCTTTAGTCACGGGCCATGAACCGGGGACCTTGGAATGTATGTGGGCTACACCCAATCCCTATCCACCAGGGTGCACCCAAAGTTACCTTTTATGTAAAATAATCTTGTGCTAATTTTTAATAGTTATTGGAATAGATTGCTTTCATAAGTGAAAAAGTAACATCACTGATTTGGACAACTTTTTTACCTGCAAGTCAAGTCTAATCTCATTATCTTCTTTTTCCAACTCAGAGTTAAAACGCCTGTGAAGTCACCAACCCTTTCTCACTGCTTCCAGAAGAAAAGTCTACGATGAGCTGAGGGTTCTCTCATTCACATCAGGGTCCTAGCTCTTCTCTATCAGCAAACACAACTTCCTCTCACTCAACATTCTCCATGTCCTATTGAGTGTTTGACCACCCTCTCTCCATATATCCCTGCTGTTTCTCCATGCCTGCTACAGCCACCCCTTCCCACCTGCAGACATCAGTCTCTTCCCAGGCACAGCCTCCTTCCCCTCTGAAATACTTGTTTTCACTTCTCCTCTGGCACCATAGCTTCCCACCCCAGCCTGAGGGACTTTTTCTTTTGCCTCCACCATTATCCCCTAATCACAGGAAAGCTCTTACTTCTGAGTGCCAAAATTCCAGCCACCAATTGCCAGCAAGTTCACCAGATCTCTATTGCTGCAGAAAGAAACAAAGGCACATTTAAGTGAGATCTCTGTGACCTCACGTGATATAGACATTATATAGAGTCATCCCTGAATCTCTGGGGAATGACAGCTGCCAAGTCCAACTTCTAATGACCCCCTGACAAGTGCTCCTCCTTATCTGCCTGTGTCAGTGTTTTATATCTTACTTTACCAGGTGTTTCACAAATCTGCATATTTTCAGGAAAAAACTGTCTTCAAAGGACTTTGCCTCCTAGAATCTTAGGAGACTTGAGAACAAATTGGAGACTGAACTTGGGCTCTCCCGTTATCCCTCCCAACTCCCACTCACTGAAGACTCAATTTCCACTGACCGTTCTTTCAGGGCTTGGAACTGAGGATACAAGACATCAATATCATTCCACTCATACGGAGCAATCTTGTTGTCGTTCATCGTAGCAAAGGCATACACCAGGTGGGTGCACAGACATGGGTCCACATTCTTAGGGAAGAACTTGGCTGGTTCTGGTCGGTACTGAGACCAGTTGGTAAAGTAGCACACTAGCTTATAGGCTGAGCCTACGAGGAGAACACAAGCAGTCATGTGACTCAGGGCTCCCTTGCTGCCTCAGTTGCTGATAATCTCTTCAAGGGGAAATTTTACCTAAAAGTTAGCATAACATGTGCCTGGTAGATACTGTTACACTTCCATGTCCATGGAAGACCTTGCTAAACAGTCATGACATTTTTTCAACAGAATTTGAACAGCCTATATATCTTTCATGATGCAAAAAACTTTAAAAATCAATTACAGTCAATATAGAAAATAAAATAAAGTTGCCATCACAGAAGCAAGTGGTTAGGGTAATTAGATTCCTTGGGTACCAAGCAAAACTTCATAGATGGCTCAAGTTCAATATCAATCAAAGAGATACCTTTTGTACATAGCATATGATGTGTCTGATGCTTTATTTAGATGCTTTGCATGCATTGTTTAGTTCAAACATTTAAATTTTTGTAACAGTCCCCACAAGAGAAACATTATTATCCTCATTTTTCAGTGAGGATCAGAAAATAATCTTAAACTAATGAAGATTGATACCAATTTATTCATCCACCTAGTTCCCAAATATTTATTGTACACATATTGTTTCCAGGCAGTCATATTCCAAAGCTCTTGTTTTTTCCAACCTCCTCTCCTGATACCCTCTACCTAGGCCTTAGTGATGCCTTACACCCATAGCCTCTGTACTAGAAAGAATGTGGTGACATTTGAGCAGGGAAAAAGACAACCCAAATAGACTACTGCATCAGTCTTGGCATCTGAACATAAGGTTAAATCCTATTGCTAAATAATAAAAGGGAAGTCTCTTTCCTCTCTGTGCTTCAGTTTTCCATCTATAAAGTGAGGTATCTTGGATTAAGTGACCTATATAAAGAAGCTAGTAGCTTGGGATTCTAGCCTTGATTTTATCATGGAAGAAGGAAATGTGTAGCTGAAAGGAAGGAAAGAAAAGAGGAGTAACTGTCAGGAAGATTGGAGTGTGGACAGGAGGGTGTATTACTCCTTACCTAGTTGTACTTGTAGCAGAACAGCCAAACCTGAAACAAAATACAAAAACAGGAAGTTCTCTGATAGCCCTTCCAGTTAGTACCTGCTGCCTCCAAGGAGACTTTAGGGTATCATGGTCCCAAGGGCCTTTGTATTTATCAGTAGCCTTTCCCAGGGCCCCATGCCATCATTCCCAGACTTGGATCCCAAGTTCCTCTGCTCAGAGCCTGAGCATGTGAACACCCCATGGAGAAGCCTCACTCTGATGGAAGCAGCCCTCCCACCCCATTTCCAGGACCTGGCAGAGGGAAGAAGGGCAAAAGGGTGAGAGACTCACAGGCCCAGAGCAGCATCCTCCCCATTGTCCTTCTGCACTGGCCACCTGGGTCAGCCTCTGGGTTCTACCCTATATAAGGAGGAGACCCTTATATCACTGTGGGAGCAGCACAGCTGCCACCTCATGACCACGGGTCCACAAGGCTATCACGTTGTTATCTCCACCCACCCCAGATTCATGAAAACAAGTACTCCCTCCCAGGGAGTGAGAGAAAGAGGAAGAGAAACTCAGCAGGGCCCCTCCATTCACCCACTCTGGCTACTCTGACAAAACCACTTAGAGTCAGGAGGTGAGGTTGGGGCTCAACATAAGACTAGGGAGAGAATGAAAAATACTGTACTGGAGTCAAGGGCCCAAGGCCCGGAGCCCAGAGTCAGGAAAATACATGGAGGTTAAGTTGAGATACTGGAGCATTCAGTTAAGGCATGCAATTTTCCTCCTACAGGACCCAAACCCACACTCAGTATCAGTGTCAGGGGTCCTGGAAGGAATGTGTTTCAGGAAAGAGTCACAATTAGCCCTACTCATCACCTCCCTTGCCCCTTGTGCTTTCACCAAGAAAGGGCAGGGGATGCCGTAGTTTGCTGTCTCTGCCAGTTCTGTTCTCTTGTTCAACCCTGGGCAGGGATGGGGAGAGGGCAGCTGCTATCAGGGGAAGGTGGACTTTGTACCTCTGCCTCATTCTCCATATTCTTGGATGGGTGGTAGCAGTGGGGTATAAGGAACAGTGTGACCTACTTTTGCTAGAGCCTGACTCCTTAGGAAAAACAAGAGAGTAGTCAGGGAGGGTGGGACGGTGTGCCAGGACGGTGGTCAGTGCTATGTGGACGGCAGGAGTTGTAGGTGTCAGAGTCTGTCTTATCTCACCTTGATAACCCCAAGGCCAGTAGATTTGCATCTTCCAGCACCTGTACCCTCTCAAAACTGGAGCTAAGCCAGGTAGGCAGATAAGCATGGGGACAGGTGCAGGGATAGCTGCCAGCCTTGGCCTGAAAACAAATCCTCAGACTGAGCCAAAAAATGTACTCGGTGGTTCTAATCTCATTTCAGCTTTCACGGGAAGGAACTGATTCATATACCCTGAGGGCCAAGTTCATCTTTGGATCCTTGGAACATGATACAATTGATTCACTTGATAAAAGGTGGTCAAATAAGTGAAACTCTCACTTTCAGCTGCTCTGGGTTTGGGCTATCTTATGACCAACTATCAACCACTAAGCTATTCCTGACTCCGCTATCTATAGCGATGTAACAAATTATTCTAAAATCTAGGCACTTAAAACAATAAGAAATATGTATTATTTCATTTAAGTCAGAAGCAGCTTGACTGAATGGTTTTGGAATGGTTCTCTCAGGAGAACTGTAGGTTGCTGTTGAGATGTTGGCTGGTACCATCATTGAAGTTTTGACTGGTCTGCAGAATCCATTTCTAAGACTTCTCACTCAGTTGGCTGATAAACTGATGCTGGCAGTTGGTAGGAGGTATCAATATGCATACCCATCTCTCTTTAGGGCAGCTAGGGTGGAAGCTGATTCTCCAGAGTGAGTAATCCAAGAAAGAGCATGATGAAGTCCTACTTCAACATACCACACTATCCTATCGGTTACATGGGTTGGTTTTATTCAGTCTTGGTGGGACTATACAGGGCATGAATATCAGGAGGTCATTGAAGTCCATTCTGGAGGTTGGCATTGAGTTTTTGAATGCCCATTGTAGGAAGGGGATTGTGCTAATACTGAGAATTCAAACATTTAGACCCTATCCCAGAGAGGGAGATAGAGATACTGTAGGAGGACTTGGGAGCACAGAGTAGGAGTCCAACCTGAATTACTTACCAGTAGCCTCCCAAGTCTTTGATCCGTCCAACCAGGGATTTCAGACAACTTTTTGTTTGCATCCATTTACCCACTGATTTCCAGAGACATTTGCCTGGAACATGGAGAGTGCTCAACAAATCTTGTGTTTGATTGCTCTCTTTTTACCAAACCTGCCTCAGGACCAGTTTGTTGGTGGAGGTCCTGATTGCTCTCGCATCCCAAGTTAGTGGACCTGGCTCCACACGGCTGTTTTTCTGTTACCACGCACATCCCTACAGCTAAGCGTAGGACTTGCCTGCTACAACTCCTATTTATAGAGCCTCCACCAATTGTGTACTCCCCAAGCAATGGATCAATCTGCATCTTTTAGATTAAATGGCGCCCACCTCCCCCATTTCTTTTAAAGGAAAGCTGTAGGCAGGAATGAAGGCAAGTAGGCAGGTAGGCAGGAGAGAGGAGGAAGAAATATTCTTATTTTATTTTTATTTAGTTGTTCACATTTGTTGTTCCCCCCAGACTCAGGATGCACAACCAGGTCCTTGGGATATATGTGGACAGGCAGTTGACCTAACCGCTACTCCACCAAAGTGCACCTCTTCATTTTTTCTTGATAAGTAAAAAGATACTTTGGCAAACAGAAGGGCATATGACCCAGCTCAAGATCATACTGGGAAATTTGTGGAGTCGTATCAGTTATATAAACATTAATCTTCAAGATCCTCCAAATGCTCAGATGTTACTATTAATCTAACACTTATGATATGTTTCATTCCTTTGAGAAAAAAAGCTTTTTTCCACATTTTAGAGTAATCTGAAAATTCTCCTGGAAATCTTTCTGATCCCCTGGAGAAGAAACACTCCACTTACCATTCACTTCTTTCTTCCATTACTGCCTGAGAGACCCAGAAAGCCTGACTTGAATAAGCACTGAGTCACACACACATGAAGGGAAAAGAGAAACAGATCATCATTTAAGAGGAACCAGTATCTTGAAGAAGGAAAACAAATAAGAGCTCAAAACTGTTTCTGAGTTTTCTATTTCCATTAATCCATAGATGCTTTATACAACACTTTGACATCTTGTCCAATGTCATTATTACTTTTCTAAAAAATACCTTTTGACCACTCTCAGTAATGTATTTTTCTTGGTGAATCTTATCATTTAGTCAAATTAACACTCATGCATAGACTCAGAGGATTTTAACTTGTAATATATTTAGAGTTTAATATGTGACATTGATAAATTTATAATATTGAGTATTCCCATCCAAGGATATGATTTATTTCTGATGGATTATAAAAGCGAGAAAGAGAGGAACTTTGTATATTTTATTAGCTTCTGAGCCCCAGGGTCCAGATGAATTCCTGGGAAATAATAGAGGCTCAATAAATATTTGCTGATTCATTAACAGGTTTAGATGACATGTAAATGAATAGAGAATATTTTGCTATGATCTGGAAATATTTAATTGCTTCTTAAATGTTTGATAGGACTGTTTGGCTCTAGTAGCTTTGGGGACGAATTTTAAAGCCCTTTCAGTATCTTCCAAGGGTTTTAATCTATTGAGGTTTTCTCTTCTTCTGTGTCAAGTTCACATTTTCCTAGAGTCAGTTTCATCTAGATCTTTCAGTGCATTTGCACACATTTTTTGAAGTATCTGCTTATAATTTGAATCATCTTTGTATATTTTCAATCTCTGGAAGGAAAACAGTACACCAATTATACATTCATATAAAGCTAGTGTGAGCTCTTCAATAGGGGAGAAGAGGGGACAATCGCTGGAAATCAGGCATATCAGGAAGACATTTGCACTGCCCAGTTTAAAATAGAAATGGTGAATCATCTCAGTGACATAGATATTGAGCTCGTAATTCAATATATCTATTACAATGCCTTCTCTATCACTTGTTAGAGTTATCTTGGTCAACTTACTTTATCCTTCCAAGCTTCAGTTCTATCATGTGTAAAACGAGAATAAGAATACCTTTTATGTGAGATTGTTGTAGAAATTTAACTATGTTAGTATATGTAAAATCACTCACTGTTATTTATATGGGAAACAAGCATGCTCAGAGCTATTATTATTGTTAAGATGCATGATGAGAAGATTCTGGATGTAGTGAGACAATACAAAGGGTTATATATTAAAACTGCTCTTGGAGACCCATTGTAAAGATCTTTCATCACGCAAAGTCTCTGAAAGTTGTTTTTCAAGACTGAGAAAAAATTGTGTGAATTTTAATGTGGCAGGAGAAATGGATTTTCAATGATCCTGAAAATGAAGACAGTGGAACTTACTGTACTGACTCATTGTGCTGGGATGAGATGACTTAAACAAAGGTCATTACAGTCACTCTACATGTAGGCTTTTTACTACTGCTAGCTGGTTCTCCAGTTAGAAGGTAGAGAGCATACAAAAGCCATAGGAAAGCATGTGTGAAACATTACTGAGGAAATTAACTAGAGCCTATATTAACATGGGCGAGGGTAGGTCAGTTATAATAACTGCAAGTGGATACGGTCTAGATGTGTCCCAGGAAGATCTCCTGCAAAGTTGGAGAACATGATCAATGAACTTGTGATCTGGGTGACTGGGAAAAGAGTTAATGGAAAACTTTGAAGGAAGAGCTGATTCAGCAGAAATCAGTTGTGTGCAGCTTGATAAATCATGTGTAAAATAAAAATAAAATTATTCCTTGAATTCACTGTTAATAGGTAATCATTATATTTGCTTAAATGTGTTTGTTTGTTTTGTTTTTTTTTTGGTTATGAGTACAGGTCTTCTTCATTTATAATGGGTTTACATCCCAATGAATTCACCTTAAGTTGAAAATATGGAATTAAGTCTTAAAGGCTGGCCCAGTGTCAACAGAGCCCTATGGATCATTAGTTGTTCACCCTGTGATCACATGACAAACTGGGAGCCGCACTCACCGCGGCCCAGCACTGGGACAGAGTAGCATCTGCATGTCACTAACGAGGCAACAGGTCAAAATTCAAAATTCAAAGTATGGTTTCTACAGAATGCCTATTGCTTTTACACCATCCTAGAGTCAAAAAATCCCAAGTCAAATCCTAAGTCAGCAAGAACTGTATATATTCTCTTTCAGGGTGTAAGTCTGTGAATGTAACATGCAACATACAAAATGAAAATTGTCTTCAATATAATAAAAGAAAGAATAATGTGAATGATTGGGAAAAGCAATGCCACACATCATGTATTTATTGAGTTGGAACAAGCTCCAGGAAAGCTTCATGACCTCCCAGCCACATCTCTGTTCAAGGCCAGTTACAGCACTTGCAGCTTTGGTCAAACACAAGGCCCGCTGCACATCTTTTGGCCACAGTGTTACCATTAGCACACTCAAAAAACCTGGATGGATCATCTGGGTCCCCATAGATCCCATCCGCTTTGCCTTCACAGAATGTACTGGGAGGTGTGGGCTTGGGAGGCTCTGGAGTGATGCAGCCTAGTAACAAAGCAAAACAAACACCATTAGCGGCAGTTCATGAAAACTTTGAGGGAACATCTGAGCATGTGAGATGAGAAAGTCCTCTCCTTAATTCAAACCATGCCAGATTAGGGGAGCCCTAGTCCCCAGAATTTAAAGCAGATTTACAGACTGCCACAGGAGCCTTTGTTTTACATCTAGTGTTACATGTTTCAGTCGCTAGACTATGGGGGCAAATATAGTCTTAAAAATTATTAGGCATTTCGCTTCTTTGCTGAGTTAAACCACAATAGCTATTTCTGAGCTGGCAAAATGAATTAGTCTCAAATTCACCATCGCAAGCCAGCCATTTTGTGTGTAACATATTGTCAGATGGAAGAATATATATTTTCTAGGCTTTTGTCAATAATTTGCCTCAACAGCACCTGCCAAGCTCTCAAATAAGAAATTATGAATATTAGAAGACAAGGCTCATGCTACATTACATGTAATTCTTTTGTGCCACACTGGGTGATATGGTTAATGGGTGCTGGCCTACTCGAGATGGTGTAAACATTCATTCCAGTTTTTGTGCATTGTACAGGATTATACTAGGGACTCGAAAGTGTCCCAGGTTGGGAAAAAATTATATGGTGACCTGGCTAGGAAATTTAAATTCTTTGCTAAACAGTAATTAAATCCCCATAGTTTCCTTGAGAATCAATCAGTGTACACTGGCGTATAGTTTCTTTGGTTCAAGTATCGGATGTTTCTCCGCTTACCTGGTGTTTGCAGCCCCAGCAGAGATTTGAGTTTGGAGATCAGAGGATATGAACCCTCGCTGCAGAAGCTGCCCAGGAAGTCATCTAAGTCAAGAGCCCAAACCATGGCACCACCAAAATTATTGGCTTTCAGAAATGACACCTGTGACATAAAAGTATGATCTATTAACCCAGCACTAAGACTTTTTTAAAAAAAAAGAAAGATGCAAGTAGGAATGAAGACAAGCAGAGACAGGCAGGCAGGAAGAAAGAAAGAGGAGGAAGAAGCATTTTATCTGTTTTATTCAATTGTTCATACTGGGTGCTCCAGCCAGCCCCTGGACATGAACCTGAGACCCCAGGATACATGTTGACTGCACCTGGCCAGAGGCAGTGGCCCCAACCGCTACCCCGCCAGGGCCTGCCACTAAGTCCTTTAAATCGTTCTAAAATGATTGAAAGCATGGTGCAATATAATTGAGAAGATTCTAAAAAGAAAGCTCAAAGAACAGCATATCATTAAAACAATCCTTCATTTGTGAATGTCAATCCCCATCTTTGTGCACCTACCAGCATATTTACCAGGTCACCATCCCAGCATAAAAGCTATCTATATCCTACTTTAAATCTGTGTTTTCACTATGTATCAGAAATAAACATTTCTCATGTTCCTGTTTAGTCTGTATACCAATTTTAAATGATTGAAAATATCCTATCACATTTATTAAGTACAATTTAATAAACTGACCACATAGGAAAAATGGTCAAGGATAGTGAAGAAAAGGGAAATTTCCAATTTGATGTTTTTCTCTGCCACAAGCCCTGGATTTTATTACAAATGAACGAAAGTGTGTGAGCTTAATGTGTGAAGCCTTTTGGGTAATGAGGTGTGGGTGTGTTTGTGTACATGTTTCAGGAAGTCTGATTCATGTTCATGTGTTATATATATGGTATGTATAATATATGAACATGAATTACTTAAATATATCTAAAATATGCACTTCTGAACTGCTTTCCCATGTTCTTATGAAATATATACCACAAAATCCCAGTTATAACTGGCATTCTTTTGCCTCTCATTGTATCATATTATATGCAGATAGATCGATAGACATAGACATACAGGTAGATACAGATATACAGATCACAAATGATTAGAAAAAAATATAGTTTTTATATAGCAAATATCATATCATATAATAAAAGGCAAAAATGCCAGTTATAGTCAGTTTTTCATGAATTTTTTCAAGAGACAATATAACAAACTTAAGGTCCATGAGCTGAAACTGACCTTGTGCACAAAGCTTTCAGTATTATCAAACCCGAGCCATTCATTTCCTTTGTAGGCATAGGGGACCTTCTGGTCTTCAATCCATGAGCTGGTAGCTTCAGGTAAGAATGTGCAAATCTGGTCAGAGTTAGCAAATCATGGAAATGGGTTATAACTTCAGAATGTCAATAGGAAAGGTGAAGATGATTCTTAAATGCTCACATACTAACAACTCATAGTACAATTGTACAAATCATAACTTACTGTAATTCATGTATTGTGTTTTTGCTTCCTCCACTTGGGCTGTGAGAACATGAGAGCAGGAACTGTCTTATTTAACCATGCTCCCAGTCCCCAGCACACTACCTGACATAGGTAAGAGCCCAGTACGTTATCTTAGGCAGTTATTAAGTGGAAGTAGCTTGAATACTACAAATAGCTCACAAATGAATCTCTACTTCCTCCAAATATTGTTTGCCTTAAGTTGAAAGACAGCGATTAGAAAACTTTGCATTTTAACTTGAGGTTTAAACTCCTTCTTAAAAGTAGTTTACCTGTCTTATAAGTCAAACTAAGGTCAGGTGACACATGGCAAGACCCCTTCACTTCCCAAGATGCTTTCTCTCTCAGTGGGACCATTTTTCATCTCCCATTTGGGGGTAATTGGGGAAATGAGCAACAATGCAGCAGGAGTTCTTTTACAACTGGAAGGAGCCCAAGAGTTCTCTAATCTCACTCCCTAACTGGCCTGAGCCTCTGCTGCAGCGTCTCCTGGGAGAAGTCACCTCATAGTAGGCCCAGAAGCCAGCCTCCCGGGTGTAGGGCCCGACAGTTCCTGGTCCTGAGATGGGTGCTCCCACAGACACATCGGAAGAAGTGAGGCGCATGGTCCGTCCATATGTGGGGAACCCCATGATGAGCTTTTCAGCAGGAACTCCATTGTCTCGCCAATATTTCATGGCAAATTCCTGCAGGGATATTCAACATGAGGCTCAAAGCCTGTTTGTTCCTCTCCCCCTTCCTCCCACGTTTTCTTCCCAGGCCTAACCTACAGCTCCCGCCTTACAGCGTTGAAGTAGACAAACTCTCCATGGTCAGCGGAACCCCTGTGGAGGGGGCTGTTGTGTCCTGTGACAGTGTCCCAACCTCCATGAAAGTCATAGGTCATCACACTGATGAAGTCCAGGAGCCTGGGAGGGAAATGGCATAGGAGGAGTGAACAGCTGTGTGGAAACCACGGTGTCTTTGTGATGACGGCTATGGTGGTGGCCATAAGTGTGCTCACGATTGAGAACTTTCTCCAGGACGCAGGGGATTATCTACATCAGCGGCTGTGTGGGATTTTGTTTTTATTTTCCAGTTTTGCTCCAGAGCATAGAGGACTCTGCTTTCCCTTTCCTTCGACTCCCTTGTCCACAGCCCACCTTCACCTTTCTCTCTCTCTGTGTGGAGATCTGCCCAAGAGCTCATTAAGGAGTCACAGCAGCTTTTCAAAGTTTAAAAAAACACTGACTTGATGAAATTTCCCACCAATGCAATAATAATGTTCATTTAACCTCTACAGGAATATTTTTGAACCTATCACCCATGCGAGCATGTGATACCATTGTGGTGTGGCTCTAAACCTAACGACTGGGCTTAAAAAGTTCTTTGCTTTATTGATCTGTTAAATGATTCTCTGTAACTTCTCCCTGAAAAAACTACTTGTTGTTTTTTTTTTTTGTTTTTTTTTAATTCAGCACCAGTACAAATCTCTGGGCTCATTTATTTTTGTAAGATTCTCCTACCCCATTTATTTTGCAAAACACTTTGATTAGTAACTCAACTTTTAGACAATGAACTGAATTTCTTCTGGGAAAATGACTCCACTGTTCCCAGAAATCTTCAAAGAGCCACTGTGCCCAGCTAGTCCATTCCAAACAGGCTTCCCTGAGCTCTTATCAACGATGCTGTATGATCAGAGGTCTCTTTGGGCTCTCCTGTGGTGGATAATTCAGCAAGCTGATGTACTAGCTACTGCCAGAATCCTGGGGAGACTATTCTGCAGCCAGATGCATTTAACCCTGCCCCCATGTATGTGTGGCTAGAATGAGTTTGAGGCTATAGCTGAAAACAAAATTCACAGAAGAATAATTTGTGGAAAACACAAGCTGGGATAATACAACATGCCCAGCTTGGGCCATCAGTGTTTGGGCAGCAATGAGCCATAGGCTTGACTAAGCACACTGTCAGGAACTTTGTTTAACCCGCCTATTCTGCTCTCGCTAGAGCCTTGCTTGCAGTGGAGGCACTAGTCCTTCTCTCCCTAGTGAATCAGCATGGGAGCTGGGTTCATGGGCATTCATGCAAGCCCACTGGAGAGCCCGTGCAACAGGCGCACATGGACCGCACTCTAGACCCCAAGCAGGAATCGAGAGTGGTCAGAGTAAAGCCACTGCCAATCAGGAGCCCCAAGGAAAAGAGAAGGAAACATTCTCTCCATCCACCCACCACCACTGCACGCCTCACACCAGGAACAGACATTCAGTACAGAGTATGTTAACTGCAGTCTGTTTGCATTTCCAAGGGTCCTGCAGGTTTAAATGCCGCTCTGGAATAAGGGGTGCTCTTCCACAAAGGCCTGTGGGAATAGCTGCCTACTCACGCTCCAATCTTGGCAATTTCATAACCTGCGTCAATGGTTCCTTTGCCTGCGGAAACTGCTGCCGAAATCAGCAGACGGGGTCGACCTGTGGCTTCAGCTTCAGCTTCAAAAGCTGATAGCATTTCCTGTTATAAGAGATTTCGTAGTTTTGGTGCTCATGATTAGTGACCATTGTAGGAAACAATGCAACGCTCAGAAATGACCTGCATTGTTTAAATATGGCAATATTTGGTCGAAAAATATCTCCTTGTATGTATCAGAATATATGTGAATGAACTAAAGTCTGAAACCTAAATCAACATGAAGTGTTTTCCATGCTTCTTCATTAAAAGAGTTTCTTATGGGGAAAGAAGTTTTAGAAATCTCTAGCAACTTCTAATTGTAATTACTCATCCTCTATGGTTTAGCACAACATACATACTTCCGTTGGGTATTAGGATATTAAATTGAGTCCATATATATAGTTCTTAACAAAATGTCATGTACATTGCAGATTTTCAACAATTGCTGAAGAAATGTTCCTTGCCTTCATTTTCCCTTTAGATGTGGACATTGATCAGGGTGGGGGAAGCTCCCCCTTCAGACGTCCTGGGTCCTGTGAATGCACCTGCATGTCCTTACCTCGATGAGGGTGGTAAAACGTTGCTTGTCCTCGGGTGGGCTGCCCCGGGACCCCGGGTACTCAAAGTCCAAGTCAATGCCATCAAATTCATGCAGCCGAAGATAATCAATCACCGAGTCTATGAAAATCTTACGGTTGCCAGCTGTGGCCACCATGGTGGTGAATCTGTAGACGGTATGATCCTTAGCAGGACTCACAGGCTATCACCATTGCTCCCTTCCTTCTTTCTCCCACATTAACTTGACTTAGCGCAAGGTCCAGGCAGCATCAGAAGGGCCATCACCAACCCATGTAGCCCTGTCCTTGGAAAGCTACCTTCCGCCCTAGTATCTCCTCCCAAGTGTTCGAGAGCTTGAAAATCCACCTACAGAACAATCAATAAAGCTGGATGAGATCTTTGTGCTTGCAGAGAAGCTATCCCTTAGTTATTTTAGGTTCTATTCCATGCCCTCTGATCAGCTCCCAAATCCCTGCAGAAAGGGTATAAGAATATAATGACAAAGAGAAGTAACTTCTCCACTTCCAAAATAATCATTTTAACTGTTTATTCTCTCCTTCTCTTTTCCCATTTTTAGAATTTGGTTTTACAGCTACTTGATACTCAGAGTTCCTCCAAACACTCCATATAAATGGTCTCCCGCTTTGTTCACGCAGTTCCCTTCACTTTGAATGCTCTTCCCGTTCTTCTCTGCCAAATTTCCACTTCTTCACTACCCTTTTCAAATATTATTAACTTTTAAATTCTTCACCTAACCAGAATGTATCACTTCTTTCTCATCATTTTCTTATCACATTGCACATACAGCATCATGACACTTACCCATTGCTGTATTAGACAGAAATTAATCTGTGTCTTCCACAGTGTCTCCGGCAACTCAATAAATATTTAATGTCTTTGAAAATTTCAAACATATCTAATATCCTTCATGAATTCTGCAGGCTGACAATATCCCCTATCCACCTTCTTTGCTCTAGTTGAATAATCACATTGTATTCCGTAAGATCTCCATTTCTATGGTTTCCTCTTCCTTGCATGTCTTTGATCTAGAGTCATGGTATCTGCCTAGTATTTAGCATATAATACATACTTAATATATATTTATCAAAATAAGTTGGTGCATTGCCAATAAACATACTACATGTAAGTCATGCAACAGATTCCTGCCATTGAATAACCCGCTGTGACTGGTTCTGTGTATCTAGTTCTCTGCTTTCCCTCATCCTACATGACGGTAGGATCACTAACTCTGGGTTCTAGTCAGCCTCTGTTTGAAGATAAATACATCTCTTCTCTCCCAATTCTAACTTATTCCTTGTTCTGGAAAATCTCCTGTTGATACATGCTGGGATTTTATTTTCCTTGCTTCACCTGTTTCTTCACCCTCAAACTAGCTTCAGCTTTATGCTCCTGAGATCAGGCCCAGTTCCAATTCCCATTAAAAAGAAGAGGGTCTTACTTCTGCGTGCCGAAGTTCCACCCGCCAATCGCCAGGAGTGTAACCAGGTTTTCGTTACTAATGAGGGAGCACAAAGAAATAACAGAGTGAGGTCCATCTTCGTCAAGCATGAGGAAGCTGCTTACTGGAGTCAAAGTGACCTTGTCTCAAATTCATGACTCTGACACCAGGATACTAGAACAATATCCCAAGAATTCCTCTTGGGATCCTCTTCCTGTCTCTCAAAGGATCAACTTTATGCCAACCATTCAGAATGAAACACCCACACTTTAGTTCTCAGGCCAACAAACCACTCTAGTTCTCCCTCATAAAGAGGGAAAGAGGCCAGGCTCTTCTACTACAAACACATGTGTAAATGGAAACTTAGAACAACTTTGCTCTTTGGTTGGAAACACTCTCCTGAAGGGAATAGTGGTCATTTACCCAAAGATACTCATGAGACCCTAGAGGGTATCCCCACCACCATCACCATCATTGCCCAAAGTTAATTACATCACCAGTCTGAAAACAGAAAACAGGGTATCTTCCTAACAGGGTTGACTCCTCCCATCCTGATTTTAGCAGGAGGGTGATTTCTCTATAAGTTTCCTTATCTGAGGCTAATTTCAATCCACCTTTCTAGCTACTTTTCTCTCAAGGCCTTCTGACAATTCTGCAGCCAAATGCTCTATGCCTGAGCTACACACACACACACAATCACACACACAGCAATTCTGGACTGCCCCTGGCTCACTCCCCTCAGCTATGTGGCTTCAGTGGGACACAGTCCAGAGTATTACAGGGGGTTCCAGTTCAGATCTTATAAGTAGAGAAAGGGATATGAAAGATTAGATCAATTAATCCAGTTGTTATAGAAGATAAAAATTACTGCTGAGGAAAAGGAAGTCATTTTGATTTTCATTAAGGTGATGTATCATTTTCATTGCTCTCCCCCAAAGCCATTCTTTCCATATTGTACATCTTAGTCCCTAGTGCTAGCACCTCAGTTTTAAGTCCACCCTGGATGTCTATACTGAGACTCGCAGATATTCCAGAACAAGATACTGACTGCTGCTTGAGGGCCTGGAACCGGGGGTAGAGGACATCATCATTCCACTCATAGGGTGCAATCTTGTTATTGGTCATAGTGGCGAAGGCATAGATGAGGTGTGTACACAGGCACGGGTCCACATTCTCTGGCATGTATTTGGCAGGGTCTGGGCGGTACTGGGACCAATTGGTAAAGTAACACACGAGCTTCATGGCTGTACCTGGTTAGGAAGAACAGGGTCTAGGAGTTGGAAATCTTGAAACCTGGTGTCTCAATGGCCTGGGGGTTCCTGAGGGTAGAGCAACAGACACACTCTGGGAATCTCAGTTCTCCTTCTGGACTTGGGGAATTGTGGGAGGAGATGAAGACCAACCCAATTTAAGATTGGTGAGCTTAAACTGTAAGCTAAACTCCTCTCCTTTAAGGACCTGGGAATAGAGTAAGAGGAAATACAGGATAAAAGAAGAGCCATATTTCCTGGAAGATTTCTAATTTCTGTGGCATTAATGACTGACCTCTCTAAGCCTGTCCATTCTACTGCTGTCTTAATCCCACACCCTGACAAGGTGGTCCTGATCCTTAGCAATTCTCATTCTTAGCTCTTGCTCAAAAGAATATGAATGTGTGGGTCCAAGAGGTAGAGAGAAGAGGGAAAGAGGACAGACTTTTCTACTGCAGCCACTTGTGTGTATGAAATCTTGAAAACACTTTGCTCTTTGGAGGTACTCTCCTGGAAGGAGTAGTAGACATTTACCCAAAGACACCCTTGAGACCCTAGATGTTGTCCCCACCACCATCACCATCAGTGAACGAAAGTGTCAATTATATCTCCTATGTGAAGACAGCTCTCTCTCTCTCTCTCTCTCTCTCTCTCTCTCTCTCTCTCTCTCTCTCTCTCTCTCTCTCTCTCTCCCTCCCTCCCTCCAACAATTTGAACTGTGCTATAAGATTTGGAGACTCCTGCTTACTCAGATTTTCAAATATCTAAGTCTGCTGATGGTGGAAACACCTTTGTCAGAAAGAAAGACACTCATGATGCTTACCAAGCTGCAGCTGCAGCAACACAGCCAGACCTGTAAAAACAAAAACAAAAGCAACAGATCCATGACTTAGCTCAGAGATTTCTGGCAAAACTATGGCCTCCTTCTCTGCAGGGTAGCGATGAATAGCCAGCTCTCAGCAGTCCAGCATGGATTTTCCTCTGCAGTGTGCCTACCGCATTTCCTCCTGGAGAGGAGGGTCCTAAACCACGCTTGTCCACCACCTAGTAAGTGGTGAACTTGAAAAAGCATGGGCTAGAGTAGTTATCATTCTTCTTAAAGTCTGTTTCTAACACAGTCAACCCGAATAATGTGTGTTAATTAAAACATTGGCCCATCAACCTGGAGTGGTGGCCAAGGCTCCTGTGACAGAATTCTCACTTTTCTATCACCCTCAACCAAGATCCAACTTATCTACTCTTGCACTTAACAGTGAAGGCGACTAGCTCAACAGCGCACACTCGAGAGGCCCAGCAGCCCAGAGCCTATCAGAGCAAGGGCTCACACTCCTGGTGCTGAGAATCCTCGGGCCGGCACATGGATTCTCCACCCTGCTCTTGTGTCAGAGAGGGAATAACATCAATACTGTGTGGGTTGATACCAAGTTTTTATGCTATATAGTGGAGAATGAATGCGAAAGGGGTTAAAGAGAAGTCAAGTACTATCTGGTAATAGCTAGATTTGCTGTTTGGAATTGAAAAAAAGACCAGTACCTGTCCCATGGAAGCTTCTTAATAAATACTCACTGATTAAATGAGTGGTGTGCTTAGAATAAAAATACATCCTTTACCATAACCCAGATGGAACTGGAGGGGATCATGACACAAGCAAAATAAGCCAGGGGGAAAAAAAAGAGAAGCACGGGGTAGTCTCACTCATATGTGGAATATAAAAAAAAGAAAACAAACAAATAAACAGACAAAATTCACGGGACGCAAGACTGTGGCTGGGGGTGGGGAAGGAAAAGGATGAAAGGAGGGGACAAGGTAATGGGAAAGGCATTAGGACTCTGGTGGTGGGTGTGCTGTGAAATGCACATAGATTGCAGTATGATTTAAAATCCTGAAATGCATATAGCAAAGTAAACAAAATAAACAATGAAACTATTTTTTTTCAAAAAAGAATATACATATAAATGTGCCCTGACCTAGATCTCATTCCAGATCCTTCTTAGTCTCTTGGGGCTATTATTCCCCACTCTTCATTTGCCTCCTCCTGCACTTGGGCAATAGGATAAAGTGGCACATTACTGAAGGGGTGAAGAGAGAAGAGAAGTGATGGACACTCTAATATGTTGACACCGTGGGGTGGGGAGGAAGACATTCACTCAGGGGAGCCAGAGACATTCAGGAAGTATCTGACTTGCTGAGACAAACACAGAGGAGGCCTTGCTGTCTTCTGGAACTTGAGTATGTGCAAGAGAGAGACGGAGCACCAACAAGACGACAGCAGGGAGCTGAGCGGGGTGGGACATTCCAGAGCAAGAGAGAAATGACGTGGAAAATTACAGATAGAAGTTTTGAAGCTAGGTGCTGGATCCCTGCTCCCTGATCTGTGTTGTAGAGGATCCCCTGGGTCTAAGAGAGGAGAGCAAACGGAGAAGGGTCTGTGTGACTTACCAGCCCAAAGCAGCACCCTCCCCATCTCTGTGGCAGTTCCAATGTGAGTACCTGGGCCCTGGGCTCTCTATATAAGGGCTGAGCTGAGAGGGGCCCCATTATCACTGTGAAAGTAGAGCAGCTGCAGAAGGCAGTGTACCGGAATCCAGCCCCGGACCGCTTCCAATTCCACATTTGTCCCATTCCCAAGAGTGCTGGCCAGCCCATTTGGTTGTCACAGCCCCTCACCTACTATGACCAAGTTCAGAGAACTCATGAAGTATCAAATGTTCTTAAAAAGATACTGCTCTTCTGAATAAGTCTTTGACAATGATGGGGAGAGACAAGACCCTTCTTCCACTCCATTGGGACTGTAGAAGCAACTTTTGAGTTACCTGATGACTTCAGGCCATAAGGAGAAGAGCCAGAGTGAAAGTAAGAAAAGGGGAAATACTGAGAGGTCATTGCTTTGAGCTGGCTCTCAAATCTGGGTGAAGGGTCCTTTATTTATGTTTAGGTCTCATGCCATGATGCTATCTAGGGTTCTGGAGCAATAGCTGCCACAGGCATGAAGAACATGCATCAGTCTAGAGTTGTGTCTCTTGGGATTCATGTCAGTGACAGACCAGGTGCAGGAACTGAAGGACTCCTGAGGACTATTGGACAGCAAAGCCCGGGCAGCAGACCTCTCTTCCTAAAATAAAGTTCTCACTGTGTGTCTCTCTTCCTCTAAATCCACTGTAGGTCCCTGGATTGGAGAATAGAGTCCAGACTTGCATCAAGGCTCTGCCTCTCCAATCTTCACCCACCCACCTGGGCGGCCTCATTTCCTGCATCCTCTCCAGGTATCCTGTGTCCCAACCAGTTCTGTCTGCTTCTGGCTCTACCATTACACACACTGTCTGGGCCTCTGTGCTGCTCTTATGCGATTCCTCTGCATGAGATGCCTTTTCCTGCTTTTTCTACCCTCTGCCTTCCTATTCATACTTCAGGGCCAAATCTAACATAATTTCCTTTGTGAGACTTTCCTTTTTCCTGCCAGTCTCAGGCAGAATTCACTGTGAAAGCTTTTTTTTCTCACTTGTATGATTATCAGTTGGGTAGAATAATAAAGATTTGTTAGCATTTGTTATCAGCAAGACATCTAAGACTTAAAGAAAAAGTCAGTCTATTTCCTCTATGAGATCGTAATCTAGTTATGGAGACAGACATGAAAATGGATAAAATACAGTACTTTCTGTAGGGCACAGTCAAATTCATGGGGTGAAAGCTTGTGCCTTCCAGGGTGGGTGGGAACAGGGACGGAAGGAGGGTGCTAGGTGGTGATACAGGGCACTGGAGCCCTGGTGGTGAGTGTGGTGTGAAACACACGGACTGAGACTTCAGCATCCTAGAATGCATATAGCAATGCAAATAAAAGAAGTCATATAAAAAAGAACAGTCAGTTTTACAAGTTTAACCCAAATAGAGACTAGGGCTTTATGTGACCACTCTCTATGTGAATTCACACTTAAAGAGTACATTAGAGCTGACAAATAATAAAGAGAAATTCCATTCTTTATTCATATGCTTGAAGAACACTTTTAAAAGGCTCTAATTTGTAGTCTTGTGCAACATTTCTCAAAATCCTCATCACATGTTCCCTTCCAGAGAGGTTATTCTAGAACACGTATCCCCCAAATTCTAAATCTCTCGCTTCACTTCCACCCCCATAGCTTCCATCCCTTCTCATTTCCCTGTTTCTCCCAAAATCTATCTCAGCTATCTCCTTTTGCTTCTTACCTCTTTAGATATACATTCTCTCTCTCTCTCCTCTCTCTCTTCCTCTCTCTCCCTCTCTCTCTCCCTCCCCCCCCCCCCCCCCCCCTCTCCCCCCCTCCCTCTCTCTCCACCCGCTCTCTCTCTCCCTCCCTCTCTCCCCACCATCCCTGCCCCTGCCCAGTTCTCCGTCATGGGAGACTTCATCAGACAAGCAAGATCTTTCAGACCCAGCATGTGTATGAGCATGTGGGGCAGTCTGAGAGCAGTCGTAGGAAGTGATGAGAACTGAAATGTCAGAAAATATTCAAATTCACTAATACTGTGCTGCTTCCTTCCAAAATAAAACAAAAATCAAGAGTACTGGGAGGGGTGATAACCTCCAAGCAGAGCTTCCCCTGCAGACACCTCTGCATCTTTAATGTCAAGTCTGTGCTGCCTTTCCACACACAGAGACTTTCTCTCCTGGTTTCTCTCCCAGTGACCAATGAACTGGTCCCCTAAAATAGATGTTGCTAAGTTTCCATTTAGAATAAACAACTAAAAGCAGAACACATTAAAAAAGAAGAAAAGAACATCAAAGACGTTTGGAATTTCCTGCTTTATTAGGTGCAAGAAATAAGATACCAATGAGCTGAAGGAGTCAGGGCAGTTAAAAATGCTGCCATCAGCCCACAAAAACACGAGGGTCACCCCTGAGTCCTGCAGGCAGGATGGACTCCCTAGTCTAAGCAGAGTAGGCAAAGCCCACCCTGTTGTTGGCCATGTCATAGACGGAGTAGTATTCCTTGAGGAAGACATCTCCCAGAATCCACAGGGGCTGCCCGTTGGAGGAGGACAGGTAAGTGGCCTCAATCCCAAGCCTGCAGTAGCCATTGTTCTGAAGAGACAAAGCGCATGGGGATATAGACGACTGCAATGTAAAGACCTTTACCCACAGGAACTTCCCCGACCCTGTATGCCATGAGGCTTTTCTCTGACTTCTTGTTCACCCTCCACCCTGTCCCTGGTGATTCCTGTAGCTCCCCAGAAGTGAGCTGGGACCCAGAACAGTGCTTTGGACCCATCCAACCCCATATCCAGAGAACCTGGGAGCAAACACTCACGTTGAAGACGTAGGCAGAGGGAGGCAGAGGGAACTGGGCCCCGCTGATGACAAAGGTGATGGTGGGCATGCTCTGCACAGAGTTGCAGTTGACCACAAACTGCGAGAGAGAAGAGGCAAAGCTGAGGGGGCTGGGGCCCAGACAAGGGCCCGAGCTCCCTTGTGCCTGTGAGCTTCTTGACTTGCCTTTCCAACAGAGGCTGTTTCAGAGCAAGGAAAGCAAGGCCTGGTTTCCATGCACAATGCTGACCAAGGCACTTGGTGTGGGGAGGCATTGGTGTTCTTTTTTCTTTTTTCTTTTAAAGTTCACTCCTTAAATACATCTTAGGTCTTAGATTTTGGTTGTACTGTTATAGCCGTAAGGAGTTAAGCTCATTCTAGATTATAATTTCTAAACTTCAAAAGTCCAAGATACAGAGAAAAAGTGTGAGCACACAGTATCATGTCCACATGCCTTTGTCCATGTACTTAACACACACACACACACACACACACACACGCTGAGGAAACAAGATTTAGTCTGAACTCAGACTCTTACATGCAGGGAGACACAAACTACAAAGAGGAGCAGGTGTGGGAACAGAAGTTTACTCAGAGTAAAACGCAAAGGCATTTTCCTGGAGAAGACAGAAATCTAAGCAGAATGGAGAAAGGCATCACACCTTGAGTGGAATACTTTATCAGAATCAAATAACTAATAGTTTCCTCCAGGCCAAGCTGAACTGTACCTCTAAGACCGGCCATGAATTAGCCACAGCTGACAGCCAATCAACTCATACTGACAGCCTGGGTGGAGTTGGTTCTATTTCCTCTCCTTACCCTTCATGGCATTGAGGGCTCATGTCTGAAATGCCACACTGCATCCCTACCTGATCTGTTCTGTCAGAGGCTCAAGTCCCCACCAAACCCACCCCTCTTGAGAACACATTGCCCTCAGGCTCCTGTGTTGAGGTTGGCCAGGTGGCTTCTGGTTACTCACATCACCATTCTGAGCCTGCTGGGCTCCCGTCGCCTGCAGGAAGGAGCCCATGTACTGCTGGGGAACAGCCAGCAGGAAGGTTCCAGTATCCACGATGGCCTGGCAGCCCTGAGAGCACCAGCCAGTGGCCTGGTTACCGATGACAAACCTGGTGGGGATACCGGTATAAAGAGAGTCAGGTGCCTCTGCCTCAGACATGATCCATGTCCACCCTCCATCCCTCCCAAGCCAGAAAGCTCTTCTAGGGCGCTGCCACCCATGACACATCTGCCCATTCATGTTTCTGCGCCTTTGTGATGATTGAGTAATGTCCTCAGTGTTGGCCTAGTGACCTCCCAGCTCTGACTGAAAACTCTTAGAAGATATCCTATCTTCTTTCATCTACTTATATGGGACTCAATGCATAGTGGCAAACAGTCAGCACTTATAATTAAATAACAAATACACTTTGAGCACCTACTATGTAACATATCTTCTTCCAGGCATTACATTTAATATTGTAATTATGAGGGAGTGAAATGTACTCACCGTTTTTAGGGAGTGCATTCTAATAGAGATGAGATACAGCATACATTAAGCCATGAGTAACGTGATAGAAAGAAGCTGGCAACTACCCTTAGTGTTACTATAGAATTATGTGCAATCATATAAGAAAGCACTTAGTATAATATCTGGCATATGGAAAACATGGATGCAGCTATTATTTATGATTATGCTCATTGGGATAGTGAAGCTTCCAAGAACAAAGACATGGATTCATGTTGCCTAAGAATGGCCAACCTCCTGGCATAATGAGACTCAGCAGATCCAAAAGTTCAGTCAAGAGCTAGGTGCCAGTCTACTGAAATCCAGAACCATCTCAGCCTGGGAGTTTGGCAATTCTTTAAGAAACATGTGTGATGTGAATGGAGGAGACTCTGCCATGACAGGAACAGGAGATATTGTCATCTAGAAGGACTGTCACCTTAGGAGTGCCCATAATCCATAGGAAGTGTTCCTTCTACTTACTCCTGGATGGCAATCTGCCAGTAGAGTTCCCTGGTGACAGGAGTCCAGACAATCTGACCAGAATAAAGTTGGGAGTCCACGCCTCCCAGGATAAGCTCTCCACCATACTGATAGGTTGGCTGTCTGGGGAGAAACGTAGCAAAGCATGAATTTCCACAACACAAATGGCATGAAGAGGAGACTTCGCAGAAAAACTCCCAAAGTATCAGAGGCTTGGAAACCAAGTATGTCTGTAAAGGAGAAGCTGAAATTGAGAGACACTTGATAATAACTTTAAAAATATCTCTGAGAAACCCTCTCTGGAACAAAGTGAAAATAAGAAGAAACCCCTCTGAGAGGCTCTGGAGTAGGACCTGACAGAGATCTCAGGTGTAATGTGATGGAGTAGCTGCTATCAGGATCAGTTTGGTGACTGGACAAAATGCAAGGGATTTTGTGCACCCTGGTGGGTCAGGTGTTAACTCCACACCTGGGATGTAGTTCACATACAGCACAAGGACCTGGGTTTGAGGCCCGGGACAGAGGGAACAACTGAAATGAACAACTAACTAGTTTCTTCCTCCTCTCTCTTCCTTCCTGCCTGCCTTCATACTTGCCTGCCCATCTTTCTCTTAAAAAAATATTAAAAATTAAGTAAAGAAATATAGGCTTCTTGTGTTCATTCCCTGGCCCTGCTGGTCACAGTGAAAACAACATTTGGACCAGGTATCCTGAGGATGATGTGTTTAGAAGAGAAGGGTCGAGGAGTAAAGATTGTCTTGAAAGTTCAAAGTCAGGTGAAGTAGGAAAACACTGAATTTCTGATTCAGATATTTGAGTTTGGGTCTTGGTTTCTCACCTACTAGAGGGTGACCTTGTTCACTATCAGTAACCTCCTCGAGCCTCCATTTCCTCACAGGCAAATTAGGGCCAGTAACAGAATGTTTGAGATGTCTTCTGAAGTAACTGCTACAAGAACACTTTAGAAAGCTAGAGGTGTTGATAGTTATCATTTCATGATTCTTTTCTTTCCTAATAAGTGGTCACATGACTTCTACAGATCTGTAGCCCTAGAGTTGTGCAAATCTAATACAACATTCCCCAGGTTTACTAGACAAATATTATGGGAAAATTGCTCATCTTTAAGGAAACAGGCAACCTATGGCTTATGGCCTTACTTTAAAGTTCTTCCAATGCATTGAAAATAAAATTATCCCCAAACATATAATCACAAAATTTCAGAAATAGACTCCATATAGCAAGTTATACTTATCATGGCAGGAAATTTTATAACCTGGGTCTTGTCTGATTTTGACTTATCCAAAATCCCCACAGAGCTCTTTCAGCAGAACCCATCCCAGGATAAGGGTTCTTACCGGGAGAAGTAGAAGCTGAAGATGGGCTGCGTGAGCAGGCCCTGCTGCAGCAGGCTCTGCATGACTGTTGGGGCATTCCCCACCGCCATGTTCGGGTAGGCCATTCCCAGGATCCCATCAAAGTCAGAATAGTAGAAGGGGTTGACAGGCTCACTCTCACTCAGGCCAAGCTCCTGGTTACTAATGACGATGTTCTGAACCTGGGACAAGCAGAGAAAAGAGTTGAACAAATCCTTCCCAGACTTGAGTGCCCAGAATCTGGAATGTAAAACCTTTCCTGTGGACAGAAAATTGGACTCTTAAGACCAAACTCAGTTGTGGGGGTGAGGATGAAAAGCGAAAAAGTGACAGCATCACCCAGCCGTGTGTATCATGGAACAAAGAATGTGGGTGTTGAGGAAACAAAGGTGGTTGTTTTCTCAGAGTTAGAGTTTCCGTTTCTGTGGATTGTTCAATATAACACCAGACAGAGACTGGTTTTATACTGAACAATCTATATAAAAGAATGAGAGTGAAACTGGGGGATGTTTGACTACATAAATGAGAAAATAGTGGAAGCACATGTCTCTAGATATCCAAAATGAAATCGTGTGGAGAAGGAAGCAGATTTATTCATTGTGATTCCAGAGGGCAGACTTCAAACCAGAGAGCAAAGTCACAAGAAGACATGGCTTGAGCACAACATACAGTGCTTTCTACAGTCATGGCTGCTGTGAAAGGAATTGTCATGAGAGAACATTTGAATTAGATGGTCTTGGGCATTCTTCCTAAGTCTTAGCTTCTGGAAAAGTTGGACTTAACTAGTAATCATGCATTTCTCTGACAATTTAAGGCTCTAGAAAGTGAGGCCCCAAATTCAGACCCTCAGAGGCTATGAGAACATTACTCACGGTCACAGTGTCATATCCTAGGACCACACTAAGGCTGCCACTCCCATAGGACAGTGTATAGGTTTGTCCATTGTTTCTGAAGGTGGAAGACAGGTTGGGGTTGAACCTGTTGTGTTTGGCTGTAGGAAGACAGAATGGGATATCAGTGTTATTTGCTGCTTTCCACAATACTTGAAAGTAAGTTATCCTCGATGGCCTGGAATCATCAGACCAAGACTGGGGAAGGGACTCAGATCCTTTGTACTGTGTACAAAGTGAGTTAACTCCAGAAAAGTCCATCCTCTTGGATAATAAACATTGCCCACACTCCAATCCACCAGTCCCTGAGGGATGGATCACCTCAAAAGTGCTAGGAATTCCAGATCAAGGAGAGAGCTAAGGGAAAGGAACAGTACAGAAAAGAATGGAAGTTTTAGTGTATTACTGCTGTCTTTCCAGAACGGTCAGCATTTCTGAAATGTAGACTGAAGGCAAGATTTGTAGATGTTATGAAGCTCAGGAAGATGTGATAATGGGCATATACACAGGAGAGGCTGTAAGTCTGTGCTAGCCTGAGTCTGCTGTCCCCTCCCCCCAGGGCTGGGGTAATGATGGACAGATACTCACTGCAGGCCTGGCTCTGGCAGTAGGTGGAGGGCACCCACAGGTTGGAGGATCCCGTGTCAAAGAGGACCAGGAAATTTTGGGGTGGTGTCCCAATGCTGATCTCCCCAAAGTAGAAAGCCTGCAAAGAAAGTTTTATCATCCTCATTAAGTAGCCAAGCTTTGTCCTAGGGATGGGGAAGAAGTTGACACAGTGGAAGTCACATTTGCCCAGATTGTGTTTATGGGGCTAAGAGGTTTCTTCTACAAGTTCTCCTTTGCATCCGGAGCTGGCTCTTCTCAATATTCCACTTTTTTAACATAATTCCAAGTCTTTGACCATCTGAGGCTTAATATAGAAGGACAATAATTTCTTCTGAATGTGACTTCTACTTTGCAATAAGATGCTATGCCAGAACACCCAAATTTGGAGAAGCAATCACTTGTTTCTCTGATCCCAGTGTCTATCCACATAAAACACACATACATGCACACACACACACACATACACGCACACACACACACACACACCTCCCCTTTCCTTCCAGCATTAGATACTTCCATCCCATTCTCCTTCCTCAAGGTCACACACTAACAAAGAGTATTAGCAAGTCTAGGATGAGAGGAAACATGGAAAACAAAGAAAGCAAATTCACAGAGAGATAGTTCAAGTACTAAGTGAATTTGGGCCAATCATGTAACTTACTTCCCTCTAGCTCCTCAATCTATAATATGTAGGAGTTGAAAAAAGAGATCTCAAAGTGGCTTCCAGTGCTGACCCATTATGTAACATTGCCCTAAGGACAGTCCAAAAGATTCCAGTATGTTGAGATGCCCTGAGCAGGCATTGCAGCCTCAAGAACATCCAAATATTTTCTCTGGGTACCAATGTATTTTCCCTTGCATGTGCTTTCCTTCCTACCCCTGCAGCTTATTACTTGGACTTCCTTTGGGTCTCTTAATTGACTTGAACATTTCCACTATGAACCTCTTAACCATATAAGTGGTACTTAAGAGATACGGCCAAATAATCAGAAGAAAGGAGGGAGGGAAGGGAAGTTCTACGCTATTAGATGGTACCAACCCAAAACTTATTGAGATACTTTCCACTGGAGGTAAAAGTAAGTTTAGGGGAAAAACAAACAGAGCTAAAGTGAGTGATACACAGTATCTAAGAATGGTTACTAGCCAAGGTTATGGACACTGCCACCTTCCTCTTCACTCACATCCAGGTAGTTGGTGATGGGCTCATAAGCAACAGCATAATTGTTGAAATGATACTTGGCAGCTGGATCACCCTTCTGGTGGTTCTTTAGGAAAGTCTCCAGGACGCCCTGCTCCTCCATCATCTGGCGGATAGACTTGCCTTTCCTCAGAACAATTCTGCAGGCATAAGGGTAAACGAAAGGAATGAATTCCACTTTTCCCATTCAAGCAATCCCTTCCATGATCTGACTCAGAGCTTTCAAACCTCTTCAGTACTCTACTCGAGAGGAGACTTACAGGAAATCCTCCGGGATTTTAGCAAGCTCAAACCATTGCGGTCACTTCAGCATTCCCAGTGTACAAATATACACTACGTCATGTAATTACTTTATGTATTGCTTATTTTGTTTCTATTTTGTTTCCAGAGAATATATGGCTGTTTCTTACAAGTCCCTCTTATAAGCTTGGGGCAGGAATCATGCCACCTGCCTTCTTAGTCAACAAAACACCCAACCCAACACATAGACCCACAAACATGCCAACCATTTCTTGTACCCCAGTGGGTATATTTAGTACTTGGTACTGAAAGACAACTTTACAGCCCCTCCAGGAAACTCTTCCCTCATTTTTCATGCTCCCTTAGGACTGGCATTTACAATTAATCCAAATTCCTTTCCACACCTTTCCACACCCTCTGAGAGGTGTAGACAAACCAAGACCAAGACCAGGATCTTCATGGTGCTGAATTTCAACTGCCAACCAACACACAGGACTCAATGGCAGACCCAGAGGCTGGGACACACAGAGGGGAGGCTGGGTCTCTCTCTTATATTCCAGTCTATCTGCACTTATCATCCAGGTATGTGGACTCTGCTACCTTTGTTCCACCTTGTGTCCCCACACATCCATGAAGTCTGTTTGTTTTTCTCTCTGGCAAGCATCTAGGACTTTAATGTCTGCTCTGTAATCAAAGAGCAGTTAATGACTCTAGTGATAAAATTTTAAGACTAGGATTTGATAACAAAAGTAAAAAGCACTGGGGACAAAGGATCCAGGTGCTTGTGTGTCCACTGGGAAATGCGTGCTGACCACTTCTGCCAAAACAGTGGAACAATGTGTTCTTTGGTTCCAGAGGTCATGTGCTTTTTTAAGATGTATGGTCCACCTCTTCTTCTTTTCCCTCTCCCCTTGATCAGTCTCTACTGTAGTACTCCAGACATGACCCTCATAGTCCAAAACACTCTGCTCTATACTTTCTTTTTATTAACTTCACAACTTAGCCAACATTTATTAAATACCCACTCTGTGTTCACTTCTGTACTAACCTCTGAGAATACAAAGGTAACGAAGAAATGGTCCCTGGATGAAAATGTCTGTGTTACTGCTGGGATAACTGACATGTATTCAGATTATGAGGCAATGTGTTCACTTTAGACCTTTACATGCTTGTGGAATGAATGAAAGTGGTAACAACAGTATTTATAAAGCAACCAGAGAGTAGAGGGATGGGAAAGTCTTCACAGAAAAGGTGACCTTTGAGTAAGAATCTTTGCAGGCTGCTAGCTGAGCGAGTAAGGGAAGTGGAAAAGCCATTGAAAGTAGAAGAAAAGCTTGGGCACGAGCACCAAGGAGTGAAATGAAGTTGTAAGCTCAGAGAACATGGTGATCGACAGGGCTGAAAAGCAATGCTCAACATGATTCCTCACCAGGACCTGCACTGGGGGTGCACAGCTTACGTTATGTCCACTGGAGCTCTGAAAATTGTTTTCCACTCAAGCAACCATCTGGAATGGAAAGGTCTGTACTGCTCTCATAAGAATACTCCAGTCTGTGATGTATGGTAAAGCCGTGTGTTTCCAATGTCTCTAGTGTTTTAGCTGTTACTCTATCCAACTAACTCAACATTGCCTCATGACAATTACTATGCTCATGGCAGACTGCAGCACACCAGGGCATTCAGAAGAGAACCTTGGTCCTAGGTTTCTGTCTGGACATGACCAGCTTAGAAAGTGAACCCTGTAGGCAAATGCTGGGCAACTCTGACTTCACTTCATCAACAGTAAGGAGCCATTCACGGTTTGTTGTTGTTTTATCCAGAAAATGACATGCTTAATTCCTTCCATATGTCATTTGTATATCATGTTTTAGATGGTAGACATTCAAAAGCATGTAGTGAAAGAAGCCAGTTACTAAAATGATTCTCTAAGTAAAATTGTCACTGACATGAAATTACTGAAACTTGGTTGTGAATATATCCTGAAGTCTTTGAGCTATACCAACCCGAAAGAAGCTTCCAATTTCATATATTTCATTTCAGATGGAATGTTTCTTTATAGAAGTGTTGAAGGGTTAACTTCAGAACTAGAGGATATGCTTGGTAATAATAACCTTCCACTATTGAACATCACCTTCATACCAGGCACAAGTTTCTTTTGATCATTGTAACAACTTAGAGTTTCAGGTTGCATTTGTCTTAACTCAATTTCTATCAAACTATAGCTCTTGCTCTAAGCAGGGTGTGCTCACGATCTCTTTGCTTCAATGTACTTGAAAGCAGGAGGGTTTTCTTCCAGCCGGCTTAAAAAAACGTAACCCTTATGTGCTGCTGCCACCTGGTGGCAATACTCCTAATTTACAAAACAAAACAGACGTGTGTTTGAAAGTTAAGTTTATCTCTTTATTTTAATTTAAATTTTTTTAAGGAAAGGTATAGGCAGGAATGAAGTCGAGTAGGAAAGCAGGTAGAAAGAGAGAGGAGGAAGAAGTATTTTATTTTATTTTTATTTAGTTGTTTACATTGGTTGTTCCCCCTGTTCAGGTCTTGAACGTATGTCCTTGAGATGTATGCGGATAATGCCCCTTTGGAGGGGGCTGATCTAACCACTACTCCACCAAGACACACCTAAAATATGACGCTTCAAAATTCAAATTAGAAAGTGACAAACGCTCACAGCATTCTCTCCACCGCTCTCTTCAGAGGAGATCATTTGAGCCTGTTCATTAGTCATAGTCTGCAGTTTCAAATCAGCCCACTTGCCTTGCTCCACCACTACCGCAAAAGAGATTTCCCTTTCCTCCAAGAGACAGATCGGAAAGGGGAATCCCAGTCTACTGAGCTGGCTCAAGGTTGAGCTACAGTTTTTGACAAATGTCCTCAGGTGAAAATGCATGTTCAGGGAAGACCTTTACCCATGAGAAGCCTTTGTCGGAGTAGCACCATGAGTCTAACGGAGAATGAACTCTGCATTTAGAGATTTGTGGTCAGGTCTTCCAGCCTCCTGCACAACACCTGAGACTAGAAAATGCCCTCTTGGAAAACTAGCTATGGGTTGGAGGTACCTCCCGTTTTCCACACGCCATTCTAGTCCTATAATCTTCAAACGTTTGTTGCTGGTTTCTCTTCTCCTTAGCAATGATTCCTTCATGGACCATGTGCTATCTCCTGTTGATGTGTGGCCCTCACTGTCTTCATCCTTGGGCTGTTGGCCAATGTCTGGAGGACAAAAAGTGACTGACTCATCTCCTTCCAGGATGGTGCTCCTCTGTCTGGGGTTTCATTCCCTCATCTAGTTACTGCCAAAGCTTTCTGAGGCATTTAACAAAATGATGCTGGCAGCTGTGCTCGATTTTGCCAGCTGCTGTAGCCACAACAGCTTTTGTTGTGCTCGGGAGTGGAAGTCCTTCTTTTCCTAGGAAGGCTGTTTGCCTTAAGATGTACTTTTTCAATCACATCAATAGAGCTAAATGCTTCATTTTGCAATCAATGTGAACTGTTAAATAAAGATTAAAATTTAAATATTTCCCCATCTCTTTTCCTGCCTGCCTGCATCTTTCCTTTGGGAAAAAAAAAGTTTTATTTTTCACTGGTATTTTTAACAGCATATTTTCCATCATTTCATATTTTCTGCCTCTTTAAATTTTATATCTTTAAATATAATTGATTTCCATGAAGCAGAGCAATCTCCGTTTTTAGTTGAGGAATGAATCCATGTAGGTCTATTATCATTATAATAACAATGATGTGTTCAATCTATCACAGTCTACTTAGTATTTTCTAATGATCTCATGTTTTGTGTCCTATTTTCTCTCCTCTATTGAATTATTTTATATTGATTATTCTTTAGCTGTATTTATATTACCTTGGAAGAAACCTACTTTCTTCTTCTTAGTGAAATTACACAAATCTCTTTCCATTTCACCATTCTCTTCTTCCCCTCTTCTCTGAAAGTTTGATAACTATATTATTAGCTATTCTACTGGTTATCTTTTTACTCTATACTTTTTGGATGGTTCATAAATGTCACTGGCCCAATGCTCTTATTGTCCCAAACCATCGCACTTGGAAATGTTCACCACCTACTAGAATAAAGTTCAACAGTTAAATTAAAAACTTGGAAAATATGGTTCTGTTGACAAAATAGACCAAATAAGAAGGAAACATTTGTTAAAAGTTGTCATATATTTGCATTGGAATGTTAATTCGTATAAAAATTTGAGTAGCATTTAATTCAAACATGAAGCTTTATGTGACAAAAATATTTTATGATTATTTTTGGAAAGCTTATATTATGCATGCTATATACTTTTTTAAAAAGAAAACTTGACAAATGTATTTTTAAGTTTTTTGAAAAATCCTTATTTGACTAAGATGAAACTGAAAACAATTGGGATAAATGTATAACTTTAAAAGCTTTGTGCTAAGTATCTTAGTTGCCAGACCCACCCTAGGCCAAATCAAATCTCCCAGTTCAAACTAACCACTCAGGAGTATCGCCCGTGAGTGTGAAGAGGGTAGAAGTCTCACACCAGCCTCTGTCATCCTAGTCAAAGGCTGTGCAAGCCCCTCATCTTCACGGTACTGGATCCATTAGGAGACATAGCACTGGCATCGTTTCTTGACTTATACCAGTTCTTTCAGACCTAAGTAAAGATGTCTGATGTGCCACATTTCTGTGAGAAGTGTCTAAAAATACCAGTTAAGGCCAGTGGCTTGATGGATTTTTTTTTAATTGATGTAACTTATTCTACACATTAAAATAATCTCATATGTATAGGTTCCCCATTTCTCAAATATATGTCAACACACCCTGCCCTCCACAAAATCACTAAGTGTTCTTCCCCACTGCTCAGTGGGCTCTGTCACCACTTGCCCCCACCTCCATGCCATTCCCTATTGGTAACCTCAGTTCTGTTGCAAGTGTCCAAGGGTTGGTTTTGTTTCTTCTGTTCCTTTGTTTTATCTTTTCACATTCCACCTAAAAGGTCAACTGGTATCCACCTTTCTTCTCTTGACTTATTTCACCTAGCATGATCCCCTCTAGGTGCCTCCATATAGATTCAAATGACAGGATTTCATCTCTTCTAAGGACTGTGTTGTATTCCACTGTGTACATAGACCACATCTTCTTTATCCATTCATCTGATGTTGGGCACTCAGGTAGTTTCCAGTTCTTAGCCATTGTGAATAGGACTACATTAAACATGGGGGTGCATAAATCTCTGTGAATGAGTGTTTTTGTATCCTTCGGGCAAATATCGAAAGTGGGATGGCAGGGATTTCTATCTTCAACTTTTTGAGGAATCTCCATACAATAGGGATTGCACCAATTTGCACTCTCACCAAGAGTATAAAAGTGTTTCCTTTTCTCCACATCCTCGCCAACATTTGTTATTTCCAGACTTTTGGATAACAGTCTCTCAATTACAAGCTGATAATCTCACTGTTATTTTAATTTGTATTTCCTCATAGCAAGGGAGTAGGAACATCTTGTCACGTGCCTGTCGGCCATCTGTATATCCTCTTTAGAAAAATGTCTCAAATTCCTCTTCCCATTTTTTTATTGGATTGCCTATTTTTGGTATTGAATTAATGAATTATTTGTATATTTTAGATATTAAGCACTTGGTAAAAATATGAAATACAAGTATCTACTCCTAGTTATTAGGTTGTCTTTTTGTTTTGGTGATGTGTCCTTTTACTGTGAAGAAGACCAGTGGTTTTATCACAATAATTATGAAGAGTTTAAAGGCAGGAATGGACAGGATGAGTAGTTCCAATGGGTATTATTAAAATTCTTTAGAAGCATTATTCAAAATGGAACAAATATTTAATTTTTTGGCCCAGGTATGAATTAGGGCCCCCATCTGAAAATATAGCACAAGGAAGACAAGGAATTAAAAGTGAGAGTTGGGTGCTAGGGCTCCCTGATCTTTTAGAAACCAGTAGGAAAACACATGGGATAATACATTGAAAGTCTTAGTATGTTGCTTATCTAAGTATTTGCTGACAATCAAGTCCTTTCTTTTATATACTAATTCCATTTTTGAGGACTTGCAAACCAACTTATGTATAGAAGATGGAAAAGAGAAACTTTTAGTTTTGCCAGTAGTGAACTACTGAACTGTATAATCATGAAACTTAGTCCTTTTGATGTAGAGACAGCAAAACTTAAAATCTAGCACATGTATGAGTAAAAAATTTACTGGCAAAACCTGAGACTTACAATATGAACAAGGACCCCAAAGACTAAGGACTCCAACTTAGCAACTTTGGTCTGGGACACACCCCTAGAGATTCTCACGTTTTTACTCCAGGTAACCTGGTCATACCCACGAAGGAAGAAACCCTGCCCCCCACCCCACCCCATATATACAAGAATCCATCTTGCCTGAGTGTGTGAGGGGCAGGCAGCACAGGTCGTACACATGTGTGCATTCTCCTGATGTAACTTTCCCAGCTATCAGGGAGCTTTAACTCACTGTTTCTGCTTTTAATAAACTTGCTGTATGTTCCTGACCAAACACTTTCTCCACAAATTCTTTCTGGATGGACCCTGCATCTCATCAGTGTGTCTCAGCTCACCCTCCCCTGTGTCACTTTCAGAGTGGATATTTCAAGACTAATTACAGAAGTTTATGTGCAATATAACTATTCAGTTGTTAATTCCCTTCCAAAGATGTTAGTGAACAATTTGGAAGTAGGTGGGAAGCATATTTCAGTGAAGAGTTGAGGATGAGCATCAAAGAAAATTGGCATCAAATACTCTCTTAATTCCCTCAAAGAAGTCCCTGATTCATGGTAGTTAAACCTAGGAATTTAAGTAAGCCACTTGGTCTTTTCCAATAAACTCTCTGCTGAAATCATGGACAAAATGGCCCTAACTTGAAGATATAAGTCAGGCTTTCTGGGCTTGAATTGCTGCTTGCTGTGTCCCAAGGAACAATCTTCTGGATCTATGTTGTGGCAGAGCCCTGTCTGGGCAAGATCTAGAAGGTAAGTGACCCCAGCAAAATGAAGGGAAAACTCATTGGAGGAGAGGAATTCAAGGTCAGGGCTCTGAAATAACCAACCAGCTAGTTTTGAAAGAATATCAATATGACAGTGTTAAGAATGAAATTGGAGAGAGAGTCAATGAAGCTAAAATTACAGGAGTCAGTTGATAACAACCATGTAGGGTGGTAGTAGCTGATATAATCTGACAATATGAAACGGAAATCTGGAAGATTTTAGAAAATACAGTTGGTGGTGGGTGTGGTGTGTTAGAGATTTGAGGAAGCGTGAATTTGCACATCGAAAACTTGTAAATCAAAGTTACCTCGACAAAAAAAAAAGGAAGAAAAAATACAGAGTGAAAGTGGTCTGAAAGTAGCAGTGAGGAGAGCACTCCTTCCAGGCCCAAAAGTGTGTTGTCAGGAAAGAATCGGTTTCCTTGAAAGCAGGTGGATGAGAGCATCTGTGAACAATGACTTGAGAGTATAGGCACTTTCATACTAGATTATGAATTCCAGAGCACACCGTGGAAGAACTTCAGGAGTTGGTGAGTGTAAGAGGGAGACAAAATAGGAAGCCACTAGGGTAACATTTCAGCTGAGAGTCCTTTTAATATGGAACCTCACAGGATTTTTAAAAACTCATGCTTCTACTTCTTTTGCAAACAGTATGGAAGCTTCTCAAAAAAAAATTTTAAAGGTGAATTTACCATTGGATCCAGAAATCCCACTTCTAGGCATATACCCAGAAAATACAAAAACACTAAAAAAAGTTTGTACGCTGTGTTCATAATAACACGATTCACAACAACCTAGACAAGAAAACAAGCTAAATGCCCATAAAGAAGCTGTAGTCCATATACTCAATGGAATTCTATGCAGCTGTTAAAAAAGGTCAAATAGTGCCCTTTGCAACAAACTGAAGGAAACTGTAGGTGATTATGCTAAGCGAAATAAGTCAGAAAGAAAAAAAGGAGAAATAAAGGACAGTTTCACTCATATGGGAAGTATAAAAAATAAAACAAAGGAACAGACAAATCTCAGTAAAATTCACAAGATGCAAATCCGTGGCTACTAGGGAGGTGAGAGGGGGAAGGGAAGAAAGGTGTTGGTAAAGGGACTAGAACTCTGGTGGTCGGCATGGTGTGAAATACAGACTGAGGGGCAATTTCAATAGCCTAAAATGAATACAGCAAAGTAAACCAAGGAAATAATGTAACTATTTAAAAAATGAACAAACCAATGCTTCTGTTTCAGAAAGATTTTAGGAAATAAAAGTTCTCCAATTAACTTATTAGCCATACCTATCTTTGAAATGCTCAATATACTATCATATACTATAAATTTGCATACTGATGATATTTTTAAATGAGCAGCCATTTGGAATTAATGTTTGCTTTTCACACACACACTCACAAACCAATGCTTCTATACCCCAAACTGAAACATTTTAAGAAATGGTTGTATAGAACACTTTCAGCAGGAGATAAGACTTTGATCTGAAGCTTTTGTCAAGAATCTCCAAGTTAAGAACTTTTGGTATTTTGCTGGTAGGCAAAGAGTATTGTCACATAGCTAAGGAATGGGAAATATGCATGTATGGGTTTATATTATTTTATAAATCAGTTACCTCAAGAAATATTAAATTGATTTAAAAAATAAGAAAGAAGGAAGAAAGGGAGGGAAGGAAGGAGGGACGGAGGGAGAAGAAAGGAAGAATATCTAAGAGAAAGTTTTTGGCCAGACAATGGGAGCCAAATCAGGCACTAGAGCCCATAAAATACTTTCCTTTCTCCAGTTAAACCTAATTTTTTAGTAACCTGTAAGTAGTCACCTTTAAATTAAGGAATGGGGAAAAATAGGTGAAACACAAAGCTAAAAAATGAAAAGTCAGAATTTCACAATTAAAACTATATTCAGAGCACACTCCACACCCTGGTGGAGTAGCAGTTAGGTCCACCACCTCCAAGGACCTGGGTTGCTGTCCTGGGGGTGGGGATGGGGCAACAACCAAAATGAACAACTAAATAAAATAAAGAAAAAGCTTTTACCTCCTCTCTCCCTGCCAGCCTAACCTACTCACCTTCATTCCTGCCTGTAACTTTCCTTTAAAAAGAAAACGACAAGAAAACTATATTCAGAAAAGATTAATTGGAAATAGATGCAAATTAACTAAAAACCTACTCTGCTTTGGGGAATTTGTATTTCCAAAGAACTCTCCAGCTTTGTCTGAAAGTTCTTACTTTGTTCAAATCTTAAAATAAAATAACTTGATGGTGCCATCAAGAAGCAAACTATAAAAGCTGTACAGTCCAGAAGTACACAGTCTCCAATTCCTACTTCACATGTGGTTAAGAAGGAAATAGGAAAGAGAAATCTAAAAATAAAAAAAAGCAGGCAGGGGTATTGACAGCATACCATGCACTAGGCACTCTTCTGAGTGTTTTAAGCATATTAGTTAATTTAATTCTCATATATGCAAAAAAGGAAAATGAAGCCTGAAGAAGTAGCCTACCAAAGGTCACATAAGGGTCAATATCAGAACAAATTCACTCTAGCTCTGGGCACACACATTAACTGCCATGCTACACTTCTCTAAAATGAACCACACAGAATATCTCAGACAGCAGAGCTAGGGGCTGACATGTGGAATAAACAAGGACTCTCTCCTGCCAAAGAGGGACTCTGCAATTCATAGTAAATAAAATATAATCATTGCAATGTTTCCCATTCTTTTAGTTCCCCAAAGGGTGTTTTTGCTGGGAGAAATAAAAATAATTTGTCTTTCAGTTTATAGATTATCAGGTCATGTGAGGGATCATGTCTGGATCTAATGGCAAGAATGTACATCATCCAAAACCATGACCTTTGAACTGAAAGTAGTAATTGAAGAACTTTGGGATCACTTCCTATGGGAAAATAGTGGTTTATAAATATGAACGAAGAGATTACACAAATACTCAAATGAAGAAGCACAGCTATTTGGCTCCAAAAGCTGTCTTTTTTTTGTATTTCACAATATAAGATTCCTAATATTTAAATGGGTTCATGGTCCACAAGAATAAAACGAGTATTTCTCAGGTGTCATTGCAAAATATGAACTAAAGAGCAGTGTGCAACTTCAAGACTGTACTCTCCTCTTCCCCTTCTCCCATGATCAAAAAAGGTAAGAAACCTGACTACATATTAATTTAAGTTTGGGGATAGGTCAAGTTGGAAGTTCCAACCAATTTACAGCTTACAGATCAGTTTCAGGAAGCTTCTGAGATTTTAAACTACAGATAAATTAGAAATGCTGGGCATATAATCCTGTAATAAAGGAAATTGGACAGGAAAAAATCACATCGATTCATCAGAAATATTATTTTCCATATAGGAGCTAATATAAGAGCTATATCTCTATTTCTTTTCTATACTCTATGAATGACCAATTAAATAAATAATTTTTAATCCTTTAGGAGATAAGGATAGGATTTATACAACAAATGGAAGAAACCTAAGATAATTCACTCTGAGAATGAAGTGTCAACCCATCTCTATTGCTTCAAACCAGAATGCAAACATGGAGCCATTTGGTCTATTGGCTTATAAAGTCACCCTGGTTCAGGGATCATAACTGAGACCAATACACACATCCAACTGTAGACACTTTATCAAGTAATTTGAAGTCAATAGATTTCTAGGTAAATACACACACACACACACACACACACACACACACTCCTACATTTTTTTTATTTTATTTTAAGGAAAGGTACAGGCAGGAACAAAGGCAAGTAGGCAGTCAAGAAGACAGAGAAGGAAGAAGCACCTCATTTATTTTGTTTAGTTGTTCCTCTAGTGTTGAGGGCAGAAAGCAGAGCAAGGACAAAGTGTGAGCTGGCAGAACATCAGGGACACCCGGCCCGGAGCATCAGGCAAAGGCCACAGTGGGAAAGCAGTGGGGCAATGTTCCTGTAACTGTTCACTCCCCAAAAACAAGATCAATACAGTTATGTAGTTAGAAAACAAAAGGCTGCATAAGCAAATCCAGTGTAACTATAAACTTGCATAAACAGTTTGAAGCAATGCTGTGTATTAACTCAATAAATAGATAAAAGGCAGGATATTCAGGGCTCTCAGTCCGTGAGACTATTGGCCCCTGACCTCACTTTCTATCATCTCACTCTCTCAGAGTTTCTCTATCTCCAGTGGTGCCCTGTTCCCAGGAGCAATCCTGGGAACAATCCTAGGACCTGGAACAATGGTCCTTGGGATGTATGTAGACTATGCCCAGCTGGAGGCAGTGGACCCAACTGTTACTCCACCAAGGCATGCCCACACCCTGCCTTTTAACTTCTCATAAACACTGGAACATGGGACTTGTGTAGTCTGTTATTGCAAAATCCTCCAATCTGTTTATGCCTCTCTGTATCCACTTGGACAATTCCTTACCACTTAAATAAGGGTTTAGTCATTTGACTTATTTTGCTGAATGGAGCAATAGTAAATATGAGTCAAGCAGACTGTTAAAAATCAATTGCCTATTAAAACTTTCTTGCTTCCTAGTAAAAATGTGATCATAACCTTGTGAACTAGCCAGTTTAAGAATAAAGTTCTCATGGAAAGAGACCTTCATCAGCTGAGGCTACGATAAACCAGCTCGCCCCAGCCCCACTCACCAGATAACTGCAGGTGCATAAATCATTCTACTGAAGATTAATCAGGACCAGTCCAAACCCTAAGAACCACCAGGTGGAACCCAGCTTAAATTGCCAAACTCTAGAATTGTGAATTAAATCAATGGTTTTTTAAGTCACAAAATTTGGTGGTTGGTTTACAAGGCAATTTAACTGATTTGTGGTTTATGCTGTGACCACACAGGCCTGTGACCGTGGGCCCTGACATGTGTGGGTACTCTCTTCACCTGCTTCTCTCCTTTATGAGAGGTGCCTGGTCCTATGGCCATTGTAATTTGAGATATGTGTCTTAAAGTCTTGGAGATTGCATTCCTAAAAGAAAATGCAAGATTAGTGATAGGCATGACATGCACTCTGAGTATAATTGTCTCCAAAAAGGAAAGGGCTAGAAAGGTGTCCTATGTCTCTACTAACTTGTGAAGGTTTACGGTGCCTAGGAAAATACTCTGCAAGTAGATTGCTGTGTGAAATATATAAGAATTGGTGTTTCTGTGTGAGACCCATGAGAGTGGGCAGGTCACACAAAAATACGTTGTGTTGCCTTCCCTTCTCCCACTTCCTATGGAGAGAATAGGGCAGGTGTTTTATCAGAGACAGTGAAGATTTTACCAAGAACAGAATGTGATTGTAAGATTGTAAGACTCAACTCCCCCTTCCTTCTCCAGGACCCTTTGAGGATTGTGGAAAACTTCTCTGGAAGATATTCTGGCTCTGACCAACCAACAATGAAGTGAGCAAGTGCTCACAGCAGAGAAGGAAGCACATATACACACTGGGAAACATCAGTATGGGTTAGACACAAACTCCCTCTTTTCAAAAATAGCAGTAGGGGAAAGTGACTTCAAAAGTGAGAAGCTGACAATAGGATTGCACAGGCATTTTTAGAAAAGAACTTCAGAGAACTCAGGTAGATTTTTTTAATTTCCAGTTTAATCAACAGAAAAGATATAAACTCACTGTGGTTCAGAGACCACCTGCCCCATGAATGTCTTATGAATGACTGGGCATAGGCAGCATCTGGCAGCTGACACAGAAGAAAAGACAAGGGCATTCCCAGCTTCTGCAAACAGAGCTGAGGCTCCTAGATCCACAGCAGAGTTTTCCAGGTTTTCCTTAGAGAGAGAGAGTTTGTTGGAAGGATCATCAAGGTGACAGAAGCATGATTCTTGTCAATGAAAACAAAGGAGTTGTTAAAAGTAAGAGAAGTTAGATGTTCGGGACAAAGGATAGCTTCCTGTTTCCAGCTTCCATTTGAAGATCGAAGTAACCCACTGGGGTCAGTGTCTACCTCAGAATTCCCTCCCCTTAGTGTGTTGATCTAGGATATCAGAGGTGACTGATATACTTCTGGAGGAGACAGTCATCTTCTAAAGGGCTACAGCCTTCCTTTATGGAGGCAAGTTCTTCTTTCCAGAGGTATCAGTGTGAAGGTCCACAGTCGTCCCTGAAGGCATCACAGGTTGATAGCCCACAGAGGTCATGGTCTTTTCTCCAGGGCTCTCCGTCTTCCCTTCTAGAGCTACAGTGTGTGTTCCAAGGGACATATTTTCCCCCGTAGGGGTCACAATCTCATTTCTAGAGATTGCAGTCATATTTTCAGACTTTCTAGGGGTCTCAGTGGCCATAGCCTCTCCTCCTGGAATCAAAATTCCCAAATTAGTTGTTACAGTTTGATTTTCGGGGCCTGTTCTTGAAGAATTCATAGCAGAAGAGAGCCAAAATTTTGGTAAAGGAATTGGGTTGAAAGCTAGAGAAAATCATCAGAAAAGAATGAGACTCCTACACGTTCTTTCCCATTCTTTTAATTATTAGCAGGACTCAAACCACTCCAGGGCTGAAGCATCTGCTCCCTAAATCCAGAACCGAAGGCTTTCACAATGTACCCACTTTAGTCACATAAAATCCCACCACAAAGGAGCCCTGTTATCCCACCTCCTCATGTTAATGTAACTCTAGGTACCTGTGGGCACTCAATGGGTTTGTTACATTTCTAGCAAATGGCCCTTGGAAAGAGCCTGCCAGTTCTCTAAAAGCCTTCACTTTAACCTCTCTGCTCCTATAAGAAGACCTCATCCCCAAGGTATAATTCCTTAGCTCGAACTCTCAAGAAGAAACCTTCTGTGTCTCCCATTGTAAAAGACACCAGGAACAACACTAACTGCTAGGTCAGTCTCTGCTATCAAGGAGAGAACAAAAGAAACCTAATTTCTTTCTCTGGCTCTTGTCTCATGAAAGCAAGAGGAAAGAGTAGAGAAATAAACTGAAATATATTGAATGCTAACTATGAGCCAGCACAGTTTTTATTCTATGCTTCATTTAGTTCTTATGATAATGTCAAGAGTAAAGATAGTTCCCATTTTACAGGCAGGGAAAGCAAACTTCAAGGAAGTCAAGTGGAGCTTGCATCCAAACCAAGATTAGAAAACAGATTGGTCAGACATCAAAATTTATTCTCTTCCCTCAATGTCATGTCGCTTCACCAAAGATCTAACAGAATGGACCTGCCACAATGCCTGGTTCTGCAATTTTCAACCCCAGTTTCCAGGTCAGAACTACTTACCAGTCTTCACCAGGAGATTATTCAACACATAGACAAGGGGGAAAGGGCCAGTGCCACAGAAAGTGCCCCTGACATCATCCAGGTCCAGTGCCCACACCATGGCCCCTCCAAAATCCTCTGCCTTTATAAATGATGCCTGTAAAGTTAGCAGTCAGTTAGCCAGCTGTACCGACCACCCTCCAGCCTGGGTACAGTGGTGGAGGATGCTGTAGCAGAATGGTTATGAGTATGCTTGTATGGGAACAAGCAATTACCACTATTTGTTATGGAATCTTGAGAAGGAAAAGTTACATCAATCTTATGTGTTTTAGTTGTCTCATTTGCAAAAAAAAGAAAAAAGAAAAAGAAAGAAATCATTTCTAACATTTTTAGAATCAAAAGAATATCCACATACAGATGCTACCACTGGGTAGAACTTGAAGATATTTTGCTGATAAGAATGTGTCCACAAGAGGACAGATACTGTGTGAGGTAGTGGGAGTAGTCAAATTCATAGAGATGGAAAGTCATATGGTGACCACCAGGGGCTGGTGTGAGAGAGAAATACGGAATTGTTGAGTATGGAGTTTCAGTCTGGGAAGATGAAAAAGTGATGAATAACGGTGTTAGTTACACAAGGCAAACGTTCCTAAAGATAGTGAACTGCAACTTGAAAAATGAATAAAGTGGTAAATTTTATGTTATATGTATTTTGGTACAATTTGGAAAAAAAAAATTTTAAATCCTACATGTAGAATTTTTTTGGATTAATATCTTCACATAGTAAATACAAATTACTATCTCTCTGGGTTTCCCAATCTGCTAATAACCACTGTTATTATCATACTAAATTACAGATCTTGCTTTATTATTTAAAAATCATTTCCCTATACCTTATCTTATAAGGATGTTATTAAGAAGAGATAGAGTAGATAATAGTATATCCTTTCCACAGATAAGAAAATGAAGATTTCTTTTGTCCAAGATTTTTATACCTCAAATATAATTAAATGGCAATGTTTAGGCTCAAATTCAGATCCTGTTATTACTTGGTCTTTGTTCGCTATCAAGGATGATGGAAAAGACAAACTCCATCATATCCAAATAACTGCATGACTTAACCAAACCATTTGACTTCCTTCAGGGATTTACTTCCCCCAAATGTCAAATGAGAGGAAGGAAGAGCTTAATTATTGCTAAATCTGAAATGGAAGATTCTGAGATTGTATCCTACTTACAAGTTAACAAGTTAGCCTGCCTGTTTTATGTGTACACACACACACACACACACACACACACACACACACATCCCAGATCTCTGCATCAAGGAAGAGACTACTACTATAGTAAAAAGAGCAGCCAAATAGCACCTTGATTTGCTTTGTTCCCCATGCCCCAATCACCCGAAGAATGACATGAAGTCTGGATATTCACCAGCATCTGCAGCAGGACGTGTACCACAGGTGAAGAACCCCAAAATTATGAAGTTTGAACTTACATAAGATTGCTGGTATACCTGGCCCTCCTTCCATACAGAAAGATTGAGAGTTTCACTCTGGAATGTAAACAAGTCCTCTCTGAAGTGAAGACATACAATCCTTGTAAAGCAAGTGGTTCTGGGGAAAGGAAAAGGCAGCTTTCTGTTTTCATTATAGACAGTCTATTTCCTTCACTCAGAATGCCTGGACACTGCAGGAACACTGAGAAACACAGGGACAGTGATCGTCCAGCAATTATCTTCATGCCTCTTCTCAGCTCACATTCTGTAATCAAATCCCCTCATCATCCTCACATGGGGCTTGTGTCCTCCTCTAGTTCTGAAAAGCAAGACCATCCTGCATGGCTGACCCCAGGCCTTCCACAAGACACAGAGGTCAGCCTCTCTCCCTTGTCCTGTGGGTCATATATGTAATTCCATTCTACTAGATAAATCCATTGAGTCACTGAACTTTTCTGTTTGTGTCTTCTGTTTGTGTCCCACACCACAGAATCCAATCCTGAGGTTGAATGCCAGGCTTCTCTCTCTCTCCCCATGGCAGGCCTCGCCCAGTACTGTGCACAGATGAGTTATACAACACGTCTTCATGAATACTGCCTCTCTCTTGTGCTTTCTCCTCCAAACTTCCCCAAAAAACAGCCAGTTCCTGCCACTTCTGCAGCACCTACAGTAGGAGAGACTGGGACCTCTCTACTTAAAAGCCCTGATATCCAGGCTGTTGTCAAGTTCTGACAACTCCCCATTCAGAAACTGCCTCCCCTTCCAAATGCCTTGGTACTGACCCTCATTATTTCATGATTTCATTTTTACACCCCTCAGAGCTTCCAAAATGCCAAAATGGCTACAGAAGGATCACATGGGGACTTACAAAAAGCAATTTCCACATTTTTTCTAACTTCATGAATATTCAGGAATGGAATCAAGAATTCCTACATTTCTCAAGTCTCTTAGGTGATTTCAAAACAGAGGCATGGTCAGGAGCCACTGAGCATACTGTTTCTGCTCAAATTCACTGTAGACAAATGCCTGATTCAACTTCATAAAACACTTCTTAAGGAGTTAGAAGGTGGTTATGTGGGTTCTAAAGATTTCAAATTCTCAGGTCATAATACCTGCTCAGAAATCTGAATTTGACTTAAAAATACCCACGAAATGTAGGTCAAATACCTTCACCAGCATTCAAGTCCCTCTATCAGCCGACCTGTACTTTAGTCTTCTCACACTTGACAAAAATTCTCTGCTCTACCCAGACTCTTTTTTTCAACCTGCTTTCTGTAACCACTGGGTCTTTCTGCATGACATGAGCTCCTCCTGTGCCACCTCCCTCAGGAAGCCCTCTCTGATTTTCCCATCCCTGCCATGTGTCAGTAATATTCATTGAGCACTTAGCATGATCAATGACACATTAGTACTTATTACTGTGAAATGTTCTATCCCAACAAAATAGAAGAGATGTCAACAAAAAGTTATGTGAACTGAGAGAAGCTGCATATCTCCCCTCAAAATCCAGATTGTTTCTCTTCAAAATAGGAAGGTGGAATTAAATGTTATTATGAAATCTCAGTTCAAATATGCCTGAGAAATCATCTGATTAAATTAGCCCTCCCTTTTCACCTTCCACCTAGTATACACACACACACACACACACACACACACACACACACACACACACAGAGAGTATGGATAAGGGCATCATGAAAGTCAGAAGGAAACTATATGCTGAAACAAGAAAGTACCAAGTTCTGGATGCTGCTAAGTGAAAGAAGCCAAAAGAAGAAAGATAGATACCAGATGACCTCACTCATAGGTGGAATGTAGATAGACAAAACAACTGAACAGATGAAACAAAACCAACCCTTAGACACTTGCAATAGAACTGAGGCTACCAATAGGGAATAGGGTGGGGTGGGGAGTGGTGGGGGACAGGTGGTGGCAGAGCCCACTAGACAGTGGTGAAGAACACTTGGTGATTTGGTGGAGGGCAGGGTGTGTTTAATACTAACCCCACACTAAAGTAAGATGTTAACAGGGCACACTGGGTGTGTGGTACATGCGGATTTCTGAACTGTCTCCTCTATTTTTCTATGAACAAATGAAAAAAAAAGAAAGTACCAAGTTCTCACCTTGTAACTGAAGCTGGAGGCATCATCATAGCCAACCCATTCCTTCCCGTGGTAGGCGTATGGGACATACTGATGATCAATCCAGTGCTTCTTTGCTTTCTGAACAAAGGAACAAATCTGCCAAGAAGATTACCAAGTGGGCTCTGTGAAGAGTCCTGGAGACAAGTACCAGCAGACATACCGCTCCTTACCCAGTGATAGAGAATCCAAGAACCACCCCACCAGGGAGTGGGGAAGCCACTCACAAAGACCCCCTCTCTATTCTGAATAAATTCTGCCCTTACACCTTTCTGCATCTAATGTCCATAATGGAAAAAGAGGCAGAACCTAAGTGTGGGCGATATCCTTAAGAAACCGACCCAGCACTTGGTAAATAATGCCAGTATCAAACTAGTAGTATCTGATTCTGGACCAAACCTGTATCTTTTTTCAAAGATTTTTCATCATCTCTCCTCTACTCACTAGAAACCAGCATGATCTGCCCATCTATATAGTAATCAAACTAATTTTTGAATCTTTGATAAATGTAAAGAGCTCAAAGATAGGGAGAACTGGTTGCTACCATCAGTCAAACATCTGCACTTTAAATGGGTGTACAGCATTGTGCTAGAAGCCACAGGCTGCAAACTAAAAGTTATGCTACAAAACTCAATGTTCAAGTCTGTTTTCATGGTTGTTCTTCAATGGCTCTATCAAAGTCTCTTTGACCCATAATGTCCTTCAAAGACATTATTTCAACTGTGCTATTGCTCATAACCATGCTTCACTGGATTAGCAGAAAACCATCTCCATCCAGCACAGAGCAGAGATTGGAGGGACAGCACCACTATTCCCTGGCGTAAGGATACAGGAACACCTATGCCACACACACCTGGTACCGAGGAACCCATCTTGCCCAGAAAATGTACTTCAAAGTTCTGCTCAGAATCTACCTGCTCCATAAGACCTTTCCAGATCCCTATACACGAGAAGACATACTGTCTTCTCATTTTCACTCATGGCCTCTTGTTGCTACATTCCCCTGGGTCCTTGTCTCCTTCTCCATTCAACAGCAAGTGTGCTGAGGTGACAATTAAGAGAATGGGAATGGAGTACAAGAGAAAGAATCTATAGTAAAAGACGTCTTAAAATTGCTTCAAAATTCTCAGTAGCTGGGATGGAGAGAGTTCGGGAGCAGAGGTGAAAACAGATTGGCCGAGAGTGGTAATTGATTGAAGCTGGGTGAAGGGTATGTGGTAGAGGGGGAGGAGGAGAGAGCTATACTATTCTTTTACTTTTGCAAATATTTAAAGTTTTATATATATATACATATGTGTTTATATAAAGTATTAATATTTTTCTTTAAGTCATATAGTAGGTCTATAATGACTTGTATAACATTTAAGATTATTTTAAGGAGTGAAATATCTATCTCCCTCCATTTATCTTTTTTTTATGATCACATCTAAAGTTTGTATTAACTCAGCATAACGGTTATGATAATTTTACTAATGTTCAAAATCATTCTCCTTCCATTTAGATTTCACCAAGTCCATCGTGCCTTATAAAGGAATGCAGTAACTTCCACTGAAGAAAAAAAAATACATCCCAGATAGTGGATTTCCCCCACCCCCAGTAAATCACATTTGTCCTGTCTCTAACCCTCACCCTTGTCTTTGTCCCTTGTCCTTGCTCTTGCTCTAGTTAAGGATGGACAAGTCCTAATTAAAAGACAGTGGTCCCTATTCCTGTCACCTCATAATAAGCCCAAAAGCCAGCTTGCTGGGTGTACTTCCCTGGAGATGCTGGACCCACAGCTTTTGCCTGCAACCCATTTTCAGAGGCGTTGAGGAGGCAAAAGGTACGTCCATAGGTCGGGAACCCCATGATGAGCTTCTCTGGGGGTACCCCAAGCTTCCGCCAGTGAGTCATGGCATATGCCTGCAGGCAGAAAGTACACAAACCCTTTCTTGTTACCAAGAGCCAGTGATCCAGACTCAGGGGCAGGTGTCTGCACTGCTAAGAACTTTCCCTTTCTTACCGAAGATTTGGGGTCCCCAGGTAGAGAGAACAGGGGGCTATTGTGCCCTGTGAAATTTTCCCAGCTTCCATGGAAGTCATAAGTCAAGATGCTGAGGAAATCCAGGAGTCTGTAAGGAGTGGGAGGAGATAAGCTCAGGCTGCATGTTCAAGTCAGAGCTCTGCGGCACTGCCTGCCCAACCAGATGTGTGTCGGTCATGCAAGTCACGCCGCCCAGGGGGCCTGCCCAGATGCCACCATCCACTGGAGGAGCTGCCAGTGGATCAACTGTCAGTCGGGCACGGCTGTGCAGCTGGACCTATGCTATCCTGAGGGGATGCGTGGGGGCAGGCAACAGTCAGACAAAAACACAAACGTTTTCAGGCCCAGCGCCAGGGCTAACAGAGGACTACATAAGTCATTACCAGTTGGGCAACTCTGTCCACAGCAATCAAAGGATTCTGTCTTTCTACCAGGAACCACTGAAAGCATTTCTTCCAGAAAACTTTGAGAATGAAGAGATGTGATTGAGCATTTGTAAGGGTTTATATAGCACATCTAATTTAATTTAAAGCTGGTCAATACCCAAGTACTGCAACCATCTCCATTTTAAAGCTGAGGACATGCAGCCTTAGATGGGTCACTAATGTGCTTACAGGGTGAAGGCAGGACTCCCTCGATCCTGCCTGGGCGTAAGGCCAGCACTCTCTAACGCTGTGCTCAGTGGGCTTCTGCCCTTCGCTCACACAGTGCGAGCACACTCTCCTGGTGTAATCACACACACAAACATCACGTCTTGTCTTCTGTTCTTCATCGACAACCATTTTCTCCGCTGCAAACATTCGATTTTTGAGGTTTGAGAAAATTAGTCCAGAACTGGCACCTCCGGAGATATTCTTCTATCTGGTTTTATAACTTTTTCCTGGAGACCTATGATCTGGGCTGGGCTGGACATTCTTCATTTTGTTTCTATTCCAGTGATTGGTAATTGATCTGCCTGATGCCAACCACCAGCTGGACAGTGGACGTCTATCTCTGCACATGCTCAAGGACAGCAAAGGCCAAGCCCAAGATGACGATGTGGTGGAACTGATGCTACATCCCCTTCCTCTTATCTCCTAAAACGAGTCCAGGGATCACGGCACAGATACTTGTTGTCCACTCAGCCCAACCCCAAAGCCTGCACTTATACGGGGGCAGGCACATGGAGACCTCCGTGCTTGGGCAGCTCTGGGGTTCTGAGTTCCAAATGCCTCTTTCGCTCTGATGTCCTCCCACTCACCAAAGCCCAGCAGCTCACCTTCCTAGAAGAGGCACATCATATGCTATTTGGATGACATGAGGATCCCCAGAGACAGCAGCAGAGAGCAGCAGCCTTGGCCTCGAGGAGACCAGAGCTTCATTCTGGAAGGCCCACAGGAGCTCCTGGGTGGAAAAAGGCAGACACAGAGAGCCAGACAGAAGAGTTAGGGGGAAAGTATGTTCCAGGAAATATGGATTTACAGAGAGCTTTGAACTTGAGGACTCTGGGGACAGGAGGGTGACTCCCCACACTGGTCCTGCCCACAGGCCAGTGATAGACAGATGACCGAAGTGACTTAGTAGAAGAGGAAGGTGAGCCATGGGGCTCAGAACTCAGGCTGACTGCCTGAGGGGTCTGGGGAGCTTAGGCTTCTGCACCTCTGGGTAGTGGGCTGAAGCAGGAGCTCAACAGAGAAAAGGAGCAGTTGTGTGGGCTCAGCAGCTTGTTGCCTAACAGCTCCAGGGGCGAGCAGCGAAGGGCAGTCTGCTCCACCCTCCTGCCGCGCCTCCCAGCCGTATGACCTCCTGCACCACCAGCCCAGACTTGAGTCATTTCTGGATTCTGGAGCTGCCAGGCTAGCTTTACTTCAATTACGTAGATGAAAGTCCACCGATCATGTATGGGGCTGCCTCGTAGTCCTGGGTACATGAAGAAGAGGTCCAGGCCATCAAAGTCATGTGCCCTCAGGAAGGACAGAACTGACTCTACAAACATTTTCCGGTTGACTGGAGTGGACAGCATAGTGGTGAACCTGCGGGGAGACAGGGGAGAGATGAAAGCAGGAACTATCGCTCCTCACCGCCCTGGGGGGCTTCAGAGGCAGCAGGAGGAAAGGACAGCAGATCTCTGAAAAAACTGTGTAATTACTTTCATTGAAGGAACATTGCAACATAGCATTATGCAGATTTAAGGTGAGCTTCATAGTAAATCCACTTCTGTATATAACACAGTAAGCTCGCCACTAATTCAATTCTTTCCTTCACTAGACAATTAATTCCCTTTACCTAGTTTACCCATCCACCTGCTTAAAGGCTCTCCCCATCCCAGGGGCTAAATGACCAGGCATGGAAAGTAGGCAGCAGGGAGGAGCTGAAAACCTGGAGCACAGGCACAGAATCAGTGCATGGAGAAAGTACAGAGAGCAGGCTCAGTCCAGCTCTGCACCCCAAAACAGGGGATGCACCGCCCAGATACTTAGCTTGTCTGTGCTCTGTTCCTCTCTGTTGTACAAGCTTGTCCCAGCACTGATGTCCTTTCCCTGACTGGTTTAGGGGAGAGAACATGAGCCAAACGCCAACACTTCCAGAAACATCTATGTGCTAACCTGGACCTGAGCTGTATAACTTGGCACAAGAGGCCCAGGCTCTGACAAGGGGAGTTTCTGTTCTTTCTTCTGTTCATTGACCGTTTGCTATTTTTCTCTATTCTAGTTTGTCTTCTTTTCCATGGTGAAGGCACTGTTGGAAAGCTTCTGGCCTACTGGAGTTGAAATGTAAACAGTTCTAATAGTCCTGTGTGTCATGATTAGAAAGTTAACCAGATGGGTAGTGAGGAGGACCTGAGCTCCAGTATCTGTCTGTCACCTCCTAGCTGGGTGATCTCTGACAGCCAACCCAGCAAGTTCCCTAACACCTCTCACTCTGGTTTTCTTCTTTCTACAAATTTGGAATAGAAACAACCACTGTAAGCTTCTTCCAAGTGCTCCTGAGATAAGGCGTGAGGCCCCGGCCCAGTGTCTGGCACACAGCAAATGTTAAAAAAGTGGTTTCTCAGGGAGAGCAAAGCCCAGGTTGGACAGAAGTGGTTCTCAGCTAGCAAACCAAACGCTCCCTCTCTTGTACTTGGAGAGCCTTTGCAAGGCACTTGGGCACATGTGCCCAGGACACCAGGTCTCCCTCTCCTGCAGCTCACTGGCCAAGGTGAAAAGGCAGGTGTGGCCTCTGCCCCTGGCCAAGAAATAGGGCAAATGCTCCTTTGGAAAACCTGAAGGCGGTTTGTCATTCCCGCATTGTCTAGTGTGCTAACGAGAGCGGCCACTGCTACCTCCTGCCCAGCCATACATTCAGAGGTTGACATCACGGCTCCGATCATAAATGGAGGAAACTCAGGTCCTGTGAGGTTTGAGATCAATATCTTGTCTTAAGCCAGACTCCTTCTGAGACAAGATCCCTGCCTCCTATGAGGCGACAATTGTGAGTATCTCATTTTGTCCTTCCTTTCTCTCCAGCCCCTTTCTCACTCTGTGTAGACTCTTCCCTGTCGCCTGCTCTCGGTGCAAGAGGTCAAGGGGATCCTTGAATTCAGGGCCACATCAGGACTCAGGGAAGTGTCTGCACTGGCTTTTCTTCCCATGGCCAAGCTGGCTTCCCTGCTCTGTCCTCACTTCCACATGTTCCACCCTCCCATCTCCATAGCTCCCCACCCCCAGAAGATGGTGACAGCAGAGTCTCACCTGGTTGTGCCGAAGTACCACCCACCAATGGACAGCAGTGTTTTCAGCTCCCTGTTCCTATGGGTCAGGGAGAGAGAGTCAGTAAGCAGGGTCCTCACTGGGACAGCTGTACTCACCATTCTTTTTACTCTATTCATTTGGGGATCAATGGGAAGTAGGAGGATGGAAAGTCAGGGAAGAGCAAGGGAAAGGTAAATGGAGAGAGGGAGAAGAGGGGAGGGGAGGGGAGAGGTGAAGGGAGGAGGGGAGGACAGGGATGGGGAGAGGAGGGGAGGGAGAAGAGTGGAAGAGGAAGAAAGGAAAAGAAGGGAGAACCATCAACCCATGGTCACCATGACTCAGGAACACTCGGGCTGTCCAAAGTCCACCAAACTTCCCCACATCCCCGTGATGTTCCCATGAGAAGGAAGAGAAAGAGATAAAGTTTCCCTCTTCACTTGTTTTCTTAGTCTAAGGATATTTATTGAGCAATCACTTTGTGCCATCAACTGTTGTAGGTGTTTGATATATGACAGTGAACAAGAAGGCAAATTTCCTGCCCTGGGGAGTTTATAACCTAGTCACTTGAGATGTTTACCCCATCCACCTACAACCGTTAAGGATTGACAGAGCCCTTCTTGAACAGGGAAAGAAGCCAGGAGTTTTGAAGAAAGCACTTACTGAGGCCCACTACATGCCAGGCACTGGCCCAGCCGCTGGTATGCAGACAGCAGAGACCCTGCCCCTCCCCATGGGAGACTCACAGCTTGGGATTTGCAGATGACAAATAGTAGTAAAGATACTTGCACTTTTAGGCACTTGTGATGTGCAGGCCCTCTTTGGAGCACTTTAACAGCATGAATATATGAAATTCTCACCACTGGCTTGAAGACTGTCAGGGTTGCCAGCAGAAAAGAGAGAGGCCATTCCAGGCAGAGACAATAGGAACACACAGGTAAGGAGGGAGAAGGAGCTCAGGGTGTTTATCATCAGGGGGCTCTCAGGGGTGATGGGAGCCCCATTTGAGAGGAGTCTAGAGTCAGAAGTTAAAGGGAGAAGAGGTTTAATTCTCTTCTGTCTGTAAAATCTGAGCCCATGTCCAACATGAACACACCTTTCCTTGAGCTTGTTGAATTCGGGGTAGAGAATTCGCTCATCCTGGAGATTCTTAGCCACAATCCGATGACTGTCCATAGAGGCAAAGGCAAATATCAGGTGAGTGCAGAGAAAGGGGTCCAGGTCACGGGGCGAAATGGAGGCAGGACCCGGCCGACTCTGTGCCCAGCTGGTGAAATAGCACACCAGCTTGTGGGCAGCACCTGGAAGAGAGAGCACATTACGTTGGCAAAGACCAAAGGAGGGGATGGAGTTCAGCTTTCACTGGGCAATGTGGATACAGCCCGGAGGTCAGCTCACTTTAACATTGCTCACACGTACAACAGAGCCACACTGAGGTCTGGTCCCTTCCACTACGAAGATCCCAGCAGGAGAGACTTGACGTCTGAGTCAGATTGGATCCCCAAAACTGGATCCTGACACAGAGTGTGACACCAGCAGCATGTGACTGAAAATCTCGGCTGCACTGCAGGGACCCATGGTCCCTGCCTTGGGACCAGGGCAGGTGGGGATTCAGGGGACACACTGTGGGGAGCTCTCTGAGAGGCGGACAGTCTCCTTACCAGTGTGGTGTTTCAGCACGAGAAGCAGCCCTGTGGAACGAAGGGAGGGACCACAAGGTTTTAGAGTCTGACACAACCCCCAAGCGCACCCTCCTATTTGGCGGCCACCCAGCAGCTCTCAGCTTGCAGTAGGTGCAGACACACTAACGAAGACACACGCCCCTCATGGCTTCCTCTCCTCTGAGCTGAGCCAGTGGAGCCGCATCTTTCTAAGCTCCTTTTCACTCCGACAAACACGTGTACACACGCAGGCTTTGTACAGGGGGCAACTGTGACTTCTAGAAGTCCCAGCAAAACTCTAGGCCAGCAGTTCTCAGCCCCAACCGCACATTTTATAGTACTGATACTCTGATTCCTCTCGGAGAGATTCCGATTTAATTGGCCTGGTGTGCAAACCAGGCAGGCATTAAATATGTAATATGCACCCAGTTTGGGGGAGCATTGCTCTGGCTTCCTCAATCTGGGCCCCTTTGACCCTTACCTATATCCCCTCCCTCCTCTACCTAACCCAGGCACCTGAGTCCCAGGCACAGGCTGGATTCTCTTGGACTGGGTGACATGGGGCCCCAGTACCTGCTGCACTTACCAACCCACAGCAACAGCCTCCCCATCTCAGTGGTCTGAGAGCTGTGAGACTAGAGCTGAAATCCCTTTTTATGTCCCAGGCACAATCGTGGGACAGCATTGGCACTACCTGGTCACACACACACCCCAGGGACAGTGACAAATGGCCTGCTGCTTCAGAGTCACAGTGACCCCAGTGTCTCCCGTCCTCCCTCTCCAGCTTAGCAATAGCTCTCAAAAGATAACAAAGCACGGGTTCTGACCAGAATGGCACGGAGGGGTGTACCACAGCCCTGACAAAGGCTGGACAGTGCCCCATCCCTCCTCCTGGTGTTTCGCCCCACACGGAGACCTTATGAACCCATTGTTGTATGATTACTGCTTAGGGAAGAAGCACAATAGAAAGTTTAAAAGCCCCAACTTTGGGCTCAGGCAAGGTCTGAATCTCAGTGTCACCAATGAGAAGTAACTTGGCCAAGTTACTTAGCTCCTTGAGCTTAGTTTCCACACTTTTAAGCAATGATGAATAAAAAAATGTGTTAGTGCTTTGCATATAAGGGCTCAATGATTTTTTTTTTTTTTCCCAAGAGGAAGGCAAGCAGGCAGGAGGAGGAAGAGAGGGGAGGAAGAGGCATTTTTATTTATTTGTTCATTTTGATTGTTCCCCCGCAACCCCCAGACCCAGGTCTTGAACTCAGGCCCTTGGGTTTTACGTGGACTATGCCCTAAACCAGCAGCGCGCCTGGCAGCAGTTTTCAGGGATGCCACAGTAGTGCCCATCACAACAAGTTTCCCAAACTCAAACGTTGCGCTCGCCAGGCAGGTGAAATAAACGGGTAAAGGGGACACAACACAAAAACTCTCTCCACTGTATTGGAAGAATAACACCTCCAGCCCCTTGACCAACAGGAAACCTCTTGGTCAGGAGGCATGAAAAGCACAACTCTCAACAGTCACTAAGGATCACCAGGCAAGCAACAGATTCAATGCTGGTAGGTTCTCCAACTTCTCAAAAGAAGGCACAAACCTAAATTTCTGTATGAATCAACAATGTTGGAACCGGTTTTATGAGCCAATGGTGAGAATGTCTCATGAACCTAAGAAACAAAATGAATTCAAATCTGGATACCTGGAAGCCCCTTTATAAAAATGCCGCAACAATAATATGAAGGATAAACAAAATAGGTCTGCACACCAGATGTTTTTATAATCCATCCATTTTATTTTTCTGCTGCAGTGGATCTCAGTCAATAGTGAGGTCCTCGGGTATGAATTTCAGGGTATGAATCACAATTATGAAGGATAAAACAATCAGATTTTCTCAGTGTATAAAACATGACCGCAAACTCCACTCACCTAATCCACCTGTCATCAACATTGTAACCAGATGCGCAGGTGTGAGCTACACAGGAAAATGACAATAGCTAGTGATTGGACTTGCTTCATTCCTAGTCTGAAGAAACCAAGAAAATCAATTTTTTTTAAGTCATCAGGTTGCTTAGATATCAGGTCATAAGAACAATAAAGAGTATACTGTTCAGGGTCAGAATACCTCACTCAAACTAGAAGAGTTCTACGGAATATTCAACCCAATGAGACTGTGTGTGCATTTGTTCATCCATCATTGTCTTCCTTTAGATATTCAGTATCTCCTGACTATGCACCAACTCTGCTAGGTAGTCTCGATACAACAGTGATCAAGACACAATTTCTTCTTGCAAGGGGCTTCTAATCTAGAGAAGACTGATCACAACTCCAAAAGCAATATTCTCTCTCTCTCTCTCTCTCTCTCTCTCTCTCTCTCTCTCTCTCTCTCTCTCTCTCTCTCTCTCTCTCTCTCTCTCTCTCTCTCTCTC